>JAQIVZ010001925.1:0-25892 GCA_034700945.1 Arrhopalites spinosus
CAGGAAAAATGCATTGGAAAATGGGTACGTCGATTTGGAAATGTGAGCCTGAGTGGAGATTTGAGTGTGAGCCTGAGCTGAGCCTGAGCCTGAGTGTGAGTGGCCTTCTTGAATTCGGCCCTTAATATTTTCAACTTACCACCAGCACAGGAGAAAAGAGAGCGAAGGTTGCAAAAAAGAAAATGAGTGAAGAAATCATTTTTTTTCAAAATTTTGGTGTAGAGCAAAATTTTTTAAAAAATTGAAATTATTGAGTAAGATAACTGAAAAGTTTGTAGTTTTTACGAGTTGTAAAAGTACAGAGATGATGTGAGTGAATTGTAGATGTGAACAGAAATTGACTGGATTTTATACTCTGATTTTATTGACACAAGAAAAAATTTGTTCAAATAAAAAAAGAATTTTTGATTTCCGCAAAAAGCACGCATTTTTGCGTATAGCCTCAATTCAATTTATTTGCACAATTTTGCAACTCATTTTAGACGAGGATAAAGGAAGTGGAGTCATTGTGGAGACTTGAATAAAAACAGCTGGACAAATAAAAGTGAATCAAGTTGGAGTTGTACTAGGTTTTTAGTTCCTTTAAAAAAATAGTTCAAGAATTTCACCATTTTTCAAATGAGTGCAATACATTTTATTATTTCCTGAAAAATTAAAGCATAATAATAATAATGTGCTACTTTTTTATAATCAATTTTTAGTTTCAAAGCACAGGCATCGACACAGGACCTGGAAATTGTGTAAGTCAATTCGTACAAATTTTCACTGAGTGACGTCAAACTTGAGGTTTTTTGAAAACAAATCATTTAATACACTAAATTAACTGTCCCTTAAAATTGTCATTAGTCTATTTACAAACTGTTTGTCACTCCCAGCTGACCAGTTACCAATCAAGTAGTATAAAATAAAATGCATAGGTTCAAGGAAAGTATAAGAAATCATTTATAATAGAGAAAATATGAAAGATTGGTTTTTTTTAAAAAAAGGAGGATTGATTATTGGTGATAATATTCCCTTGGGATGATTAGTAATATAAAAATAGTTATCAGCTCCCCTTCTTCTTCTTTGTGGGGGGACAGATTTTCTGCCGGGCATGACAGAAAATATGGAGGCAACGACAGACTTGTAAAACAACAAGGAGAGAACCCAAAAGTTACAGAGTAGCCCTCCACAGCTTCCCATCATCCCAAGTAATAATACATTTTAGAACTCTTCTCACAAGATGAGTGAGAATATTATCATCACTTTTTTTTTTTACATTCTTGCTCCACTTTTTCCACAAGGGGGGCTCTCCACTTTTATTCCTTTCCATCTTTTTCTCAACACCGACAAACTCTTCCCATTCCTTCTTTTTTAGTGCCAGGCCACAGTTGAAGTCATTCAGAGGCCCATAAAAAAATATTGAAAGCTTTTCTCATTCTTCCATGTCCCTCTCTCTATTTAGACTCATTTATTTCTAATTGTTAATTAAATATTTTAAATAACTCATAAATTTTATTTACAAAGTTAACACCTTTTTTAAACTACTATTTAGTTAATTTGTACAACTTGAACGCCACTTGACTGTAATAGAGCCATCTTACCACCAGTTAAGCAGAGGTAATCTGGATGTACTGTGATGTGCATTAATTGCAGTTTATAGTATGGTATTTAATTTGTTCAAAACAAAATAAATAAAATCATTGGCTAATAAATAAACTGAAATTTAACTAGAATTCCATTTTAAAATGTCAACGCTAAAAATAAATAAAATTGATTATGCATAAAAACGTAATTTCAAGCTCAACAACTCTAAAATTAAATACAATTTTAAGTCTACAACTGTTACGCATTTTATCTCTTTCGTCTCGTCTTGTTTTAAGCTCTCTTAACTAAACACGGCCTTGACAATTTTAAAAATATCTCATAATTTGTACAAAAGAGTTTTTTCAAAATTTTGAAACATTTCAAAAACTACAAAAGAGACATGGAACTAACTTCCCCTCCTATTAAGACTTAAGTCCTGCGTTTTCATTGAGTGGCGTTGAACCTCAAAAAAATTAATGGAATAATTAAAACTGTCATTTAAACCATAAAATTAAATCTTAACAAAAATGAAAAAACTAAATTAAAATGAATTCCCAAAAAAAATAACAAAAATTTACTTAAAATACTAAAAATTGTCATCACAAAATAAAAATTGAATAGCTCATCCTACAAGAGTAGTACAACGACCACCAAAAAAAAATCTCTCCACGCTCCCAACTTGCCCTCTCTTGTGTGTTGACATGGTGAGTTGCGTTTAAAAAAGATTTGCCAGTAGTAAAATATTTTTCCCTGTGGTCCTCTTCCTCCTCTGTGAGAATGAGTCTCCATTGGAATTTTCATTCGGCAACCAAATCCCCCTTTTTTTGAGTATACCTCAGTGTAAGAACATTAGCTATATATTTGTATTAATAAAGAAAAGTGAGGATACGGGAAAAGTTGAGGGACAGATTTTGGAATTCTTCAACCCGCTTCTTCTCCACAGATCGTGTACAAGAAGAAAATGCTCCCCGAAGATATATACTCATAGTTTTTTTGTCTTTAGTTCTACTAATCTACGTTTAGATTTACTAAGAACGTGTGCCAAATAAATAGTCTAGTTGAATCTTGAACGCTCTTTTTATACTCTTGTACAAGTTCCGTCTTCTCCCTCTCTCTTCACTGAGTAAACCACAGGAGGAAAAGAGCCTGGCTCCAACTTCTACTCCTCTTTTTTTCCCCCTTTCTTCCTTCTCCCGAGATAGAGGACTCCTCCGAAGATCTTTTTCCTCTTCTTTTTTTTCTATATATATATATATATTCCTTTTTCAATAAATAATACTTTTTATTAGTCATTAATACTATTTTAACTCACTCCTCCCAATACTTTTTACAGACTAGAAAATTTCATTAGTCAAATGTGAGAGTCAAATTAAGTGGAGGAAAATATCCTCAAACTGAAATTATTCATCTTTTTGTCAATTTCGATAAGAAATCGACACAAAATTTTTAAGCGTACACAACACAACCAATCACAAATTAATGGGGAATCCATGAATTGAGGTTGAGTGAATTTTTTTGGTGTTGGCGAAATATCTTTGATTTTAATTTTCAAAAATTAAAATTATTAAAGTGAATTATTGAATACGCTGTTTATTTTTAATTGAAAATTATTATTTGTGCTTCAATAAATATTACTCTCAGGAATTTATTTTTACAAATGCCAATCCTTGCTTCATGGCTACCTCCTCCTTCTTTTTAAAATTTAATGGAGATTTGAACCTTTAAAGTTGATTTGATTGTAAAATTAAATTGACAATTGTGTTTTAATGATTGGTGTCAAAAGTTGAAGTAAAATAATCAAGTTAATTAGTTAATCAAACATCATGTGGACTTTAATTGAAACATCTTCATGACCTAAGGGCAGAAAACAAATCTTTTCTTTGTAATTTGCAACAACTGGAATAATTCATGTGATCGGCGTCCAAGTCCAACAATTTTCAAATAAAAAATGACCGTCAATTAAAAATCAAATAAAAAAATCTCCAACAATTAAAATTTCTGTATGAAGATCAAAAAAAGAAAAAGAAAAAGAAATTGCAATTAAGTGCAACAGGAGAAGAAGAAGAAGAGAATTAAAATAAAACTAGTGGTCGTCAACAGTTAAATTTAAATGTGGCTCTCATTGTTACATTGGCGACAAATTGAGTGTGACTTATGGGTGACAATGTAAACATAGAAATAGCATCAGAGAGAGAGAGGCACCCAAGTGAGTTGGCCAAAGTGTACAAGTTGAAGGGGATTGGAAAGGAAGACGTGATCTATATGAGTAGTGACTATGTAATAGAGTTAAAGTTTCCAGAAATAAAATTAGAGGATGGGTGACGAGAAAAATGGAAACGAGAACCAGAACATCATCTCAACCTCCACCTTGTACAAAATCATCACTCACCTCTTCCTCCCCTCCATTTTATTCCCAATTTTATTCTTTGTCAAATTTGAACATGTGGACGTGGACAGTTTCCTTGTGTCACCTGATTTTGTGGGGTCACTTTCTCTCTCTTGTCATAAATATTTCTATGGAATTTTTCTCGTGGGGGTGATCTTGGCTTGTTCTGCCACGTCATTCCCATTGGAATTCCTCCCATTGCAAGTACGGAGACGAGTAGGAGAGGAAAAACAAATCTTTTTCTTTTTATACGCACCAGCTCAAACTCTCTCTCCCTTCAACAACCCATCCCCAACTATCTGTACTTTTTCCATTGTGTAGTTTGTCAAAAAAAAAAAAATATTTTTTCCAATTGAATTTGGTCCATTATCAAAAATGAAAATGAAATTTGTGGAATTTTATCCCCCTCAATTTCTTCCCCCTTTGTCAAAGTGGATTTTTTGTTTTTGTAAGAGGAGAACAATGGAGTTGTATAGAATTTTGTGAATGGGGTTGAAAAAATATCAAGGCGTCATCCTCATCACAATTACCCGGGAGAGAGGAGGAGAGGACGAAATTGTCAATGGACTTTCATCCACCCGCTTCTCCTTCTGACTTTCTCACTTCTCTCACTTGCTCTACTACTTAAACTTTACTATTTTTCTCTCTTTCTCTCTCTCCGTCCTACACTTTCCTCTCAAATTTCACAAATTAATGAGCTATGACTCAGAGAGGAGGGGAGAGAAAATAACTTTCTTAGAAATATTTTAAAGGTAAACAAGATTCACCACATTTTTTGAATGCCTCCATGAATTACCCCCCATCACAGTTTTCTAGCTCATTTTACCATTGACGAGTACAATTATTGTACTCCTTTTATTTCAAAGTTTATTTAACTCTCTTTATCATGTGAGTTAGTGCCCGAGTGGGACAGAAATGCCCCCGGAAACTTTATCCTGTTTTTGGAGACAAAAATTAATAAACGGCGTCCAACTCTGAGAATTTTGATTTGTTGAATTTTTTTTTCTACTGTGCCTTTTCCCTCTTGAAATTGTGAAATTGATCTTTTTTGTGAAAGATGAAGAAACTCAAATTTTATACAATTAAAATAAGTTGACTGTAATTAAAAGTGAAAGTGCGTGTGTAGTGTTAATTTTAATTATTTTTAAAAAAAGAGTTTTGGGACATTGTCATTGAAAATTGTTTTCAAAGATGATGTTCACTGGCTCACCGGCCCGGAAACGGACCTCTTCCAGCCAGTCAAGTACAACACATCGGGGTAAAGCCCATCCGGCGGGAACTGAGGGGAGGGAACGTGGGGGGAATGATCCGTTTCGAACTCGTCATAATTATGAGGTTCATTTTAATTTAATTTTATTAATTAATTCAGATTAGGGCAACATGAGTGTGTTTGACTTTGCAGTTACTTTGACCATTAAGATGAAAATTTAAAAACTTGTAGGTAGTTCACTTCCAGAATCACTATCAATAATAAATTATGATTCATAATGTATGGAACTTTCACTTAATTGTAATGTCCAAGCGGCAGGACAATAAGTCTATGAATAACCCGAGACATTGACAATTTCTTTGAAAAACAGACGAAATGAGTCACCCGGAATTAAATTCACTTTACAAAAATTCAAATGATTTCAATTCTCCATTTGAAAGAGCCTTTATTGAGTTATTTAAAAAAATTTAAACAATTTTAACATCACTTTTAAATTTTCTACAGCCAAATCTACATTGCCAAAAAGTTCAAAAAACGTCATTTTCTAAGATATTCTTCTAGAAAATTTTCAGGTCATGTCAATATTATGAAAAATGTATATATAGGGCTTAGCCCATGAATACTCTTTTTAAAAAATTGGACGTATTTCTTCATAATTGGGTGGTTCATTCTCTCAATTAAAGCTCGCTTATTTTGTCATTTTCAAGAAAGTGTCATTTCAACGCCATTGCAAATATTTTTATTTTTCAGACGGAATGTGTGAATTATCCTTATAAATGATTCTACCAAAGAAATTATTTTAATTCGTAAAACTGTTGAAATGCCAGACTCTTCTTCAAACCTCTCTAAAATATTTCTTTGTTGTCCAACTGCGTTTCTCACGCATTTTCAAGTAATTTGTCTTTACGTAAAAACTGTGACCAAAAGTATGACTCCAATCAACTTGACATTTAACAGGATGCAAAGAAAATTTATCTGGCTATCTAAAACATACAGGCAGAAATTTTAACTATGAATGGTTTAATTTTAGTTAATTAAAAATTAAAGTGGCTCATTTTGTCTTTACTTTACAAAGAAATATTTTCCCATAATGGACCTGGCACACATTCTGTGCCACGCAGCGTACAAATGCCTATTGAAATTGCCTGTTGAAATCCAACAATAAACCTTAATATTTTTTTAACATGAATTTCCTATAAATAAAAAATCAACTAAATTCAAACCTCCGTTACTTTCCAATTCCCATCACAAAAAAAACCCCAGTGTCTGAATTGACTCCACGTCATTCACAAACTAGGGAAAAAAAGAGCCTTGAAAAGTCCCTGAGGATACAAAGTGTAAATAAAGGTTTTAGTTGAAAAAAGGGCTTTGCCCTCAATAAAAATAAGTCCTACTATTTGATATGAATAAAACCCTTGTCAGTTAAACTTGTCAAATAAAAATTGAGGGAAATGGGGGAAATTCCATACATTCATTCGTCAAAGGGTTTTTAAGGTGGAGTCCCATATTGTTAGTGGATAACATAAATACAAAAACACAATAGAAAATTTGTTATCACTTTTTCAGAGAGTCAAGTGTAGTTTAAGTAGTTGTAAAGTTGACATCTCTCCCCTCCAAGTTTGATAAAATAAATATCGTCATGGTCTCTTCTCCTGTGCGTTCAGCCTTCAAGAGTTAAAACGTTTGCTAAAAAATTAATTTCCATACACGAAGCAAAGGGAGTTATTTTTTTTATGTAAAAGGAATTGACGAGTGTGTGCTTGTGACGTAAAGGAGGCAAGGTTATTAGTCATTGTTTCCCCTTTCTTCGTAATACATTTCAACGTGTCTCAAGTCTGTAGAGATCATTGTATTATGCATCATTTCAACTCTAACTGTTAATTTCCACTTTCCTTGTTAGGGACAGTTGAGTTTTAATTGAAAATATTTATATTTTGTGGTCAACACATGGAGTGTCTTTTGATATGCTCCAGGTACTTTTATAAAATTTTAAAAGGATGAGAATATATGACACATTGGGAAGTTCCTGGCCCCAATTTTTTTTTTGATTCCTGTTTTGCCTTTCTCTCTCATGTTCGCCACCTCACTTGAGATTGAGAATTTGAGATCCTCATCCTGTTGAGACACGTCCTCTCTTTGTTATGGGGACAAGTCAAGGACCTTGTCAAGTGTTGAAAAGTTTATTATTTATTATTTGTGCTTCAATTTTTAAAAGTCAAGTTCAGTTTTTAAAAGTTAAATAAATTCCAATTTAATTTTGAACCTTTTTTTAGTTTAGTCGGTTGGGTGACTTTACTATTCTACAATTTTGTGTGTGTGTTACTTTTTTTGGAGAGTGATAAAAGGAAATTGGGATTGAGGGTTTAGTGTTGAATAATTTATTTTAAAATTTAAATGGTTGAATGCACGAGTAAGTTGAGGGGAGAGGAACAAATTTTGCCCGTTTCTTTTCCAATGCCAAATGACAGTAATGGAAGTGGAATTAGTCAGACGGAATTAATGGCGGTAAATAAAAACAAATGTTTATTTTTTTTTGTTAATTATTTTCACATTTAAATTTAGGTTTTAGGGATATTGGAGAAATTAAGATTATTTTTGTAAAAAAAAAAATTTTAATTTTGAGCTAATTTAAAAATCAAATTTATTTGCTAAACTTGGACGCCGATTAAGGAGTTTTAGGACTTGGGAAAGAACTGTTATAATATAGTTGGGAAAACCCACACTTTTTTAATAGAAAATCGGCGTTTAAATAATTAAGCAGTAGTTTAATTAAATATTATAAAAATTAGTTAATTTAAACTATGTAATGAAAATTTTCAGTTAATTAAATTTAAATATTGTTAAACTTGGACGCCGCTAAAGGAATTTTAGGACTTCGAGTTTGAACTTCAACCTCTAGAACCATATGCTAATCCACAGCAATAAAGAACTGTCGTTAATTAAACAATTAGGCGTTGCGGTAAATTAATTAAATATTTTAAAATTAGGTAACTATATTTAATGTAGCTTATTTAATGAAAAATAATTTTGGTAATTTTATTAGATTTACCAAAATTTAAATATTTATTGTTAAGCTTGGACGCCGCTCCAACAATTATGTTGCCTTCAATACATGTTGTACTGAGAGTGATTTGGCAAGAATGATTTTGTAATTAAAATTACGACTGGTTTCATAATTTATTTAAATCAGAGTAAAAAGTTGAAATTCCATAATGATGATTTGACCTTGAAAAAAATGACATGTACATAATACATTTACAAATGTAACTCAATTAAATTAAATTAAATTTTAAAATAGGTTCGAATAAGAAATCCAACATCCCATTCCCCCAATGCGAGGACCAATTCATCCTCAACAGCTTCAGGAATGCGTCAATTTCGTGATGGAAATGGTGGTAAGTTTTGTAAAAAAAATATTTAAAGACTTTAAAATTAATTAATAGAGCACAACTATTACAATTTAATTTACTAGTTACTTTTTTAAAAAACGAGTTTTACAAGAGGATGAGCTACATTAAACTTGGATGCAAAAATAACAAAAACTTTTTTTTTGGCTCCAACTCTCTCTCTCTCTCTTTCCATTTTTATTATGTAAATGTATTAATTTGATGCTCTTTAAAATAAAAATTGGAACAGAATTAATTAAAAATGAATCACCCTCTTTGGAGGGACTTGATAGTCAAGTTAAGGGATAAAATAAAATAGTTGTGTATATTTACAAGATAACAGTAGAGAAGTGTGTAAAATTTAAGTGAAAAATAGTTTTGATGGCGTTTTCAATAAATGAGGCGTATCTCTTTTGACAAAACAAAAGACGGGCTGTTTACTAGCACGCGTGCGATTAACTTGGCTGTTTAAAATGTATTAACTTTAAATTTGCTGGAACTTTTATTAGTCTTTCTTTTCTCTTTTATGCTCATCGAAAATATTCAAAATTTTGTAGAGAAACATTTTTTTAGTTTTTTTTTCATCTTTTTTTATGTATCTCCCATTTCCCAGTGAGAATTAGTTGAAGACTTGAAGAGTAAAAAAGATTTTTTCTCTTCTTCTCTCCAACTTTCTCGGTGGTGAGTGAAGAGTCCCTGACGCCAATGTCAATCTTGTTCAAATCTTGAGTACAACTTCTCCATGGCAAAGAAATAGACAAATCTATTTTAGAAAATTTATCTCTTTTTGGCCATCAAATGTGAAACTTTAGGGGTTTTTGCAAAACTCCTCATCATTTCGCTTCGCTGTCTCTCTCTCTCTTTGCTGATTTTATGCTAACTTTTCCTTGACCATGTTTCCTTTTTTTGAATGTAGACAATTTTAAGGGAGGGGTTTCGTTTTTCAAGGATTTTTAAAATTGTGAATGACGTATGCCCATTTTTTTGGCCTTTTTTATGAATTAAATTTTTTTGAAAAATAATGACTAAAATTTGTCAAACTTGAACGCCGCACGATAGAAATTGCTGTGCAGAGTTCACTCTGGCAAATGTAGCTGACAGAGGGTTAACTTCATTGGAAGTAATAAAATGGAATAATTAATTATGAATCTAAATTAATTTAATTAATTTAAAGGGAGTTTTGAAGAGGAGGAAGGGAAGGATGCTAATAGTGGAGCGTTCAATATAACTGGCCGAAGAGGAGCAATTAAACATCAAAAAGTTCATGAGGTCAAGGGCCATCGATTCATGGCCAAATTTTTCCGTCAGCCTACATTCTGTGCCTTTTGTCATGATTTTTTATGGGGTTTTGGAAAACAGGGCTATCAATGTTCCGGTGAGTAAACACAATTTTTTTATTTAAAATTAATTATTCAACGTATTTAACTTAAATCCTTTCACTAACCACTCACTCTCTACACTACAAGAGCAGTCAGAGAAAACTAAATTTCTCCAAGTTCTCTGATACCCGGGTAGATGGCGCTGCTCATGTTCAAAGCCAGTTGTCGACTTGCAAAAAAAACTGAAAAAACTTTGTTTCTGTTAATTAAGAATTAGCATAACATTCAAAAACTCATCATTTTTGACACGTCTCCAACAAAAAAAGAGAACTTTTTAGCTCTGGTCTCTCTGGTTCTCACAGCCAAAAGCTTTTTTTTGTGTTTCTACTTTTTTTAATTATAGCTCAAAAATATTCTCTCACCACACGCAAATTTTATTTGCATGTGCTAATTCTGTTTAAAAACAGAACTGGGAATAGACATAAACATTGTCATTATTTTTAAATATCTTTTTTGACTTGTGTCGTCATTCGTCAACACTTTTTTTCTGTCTCTCTCAAGAGGGAAAGTTTGGAGAGGATGATGATGAAAAAATAAAAAATGACGAAATGGAGCCAAAATAAATGATCTAACATATCGACGTATCATGTCAAATGGAGCATGTGACATGAATATGTCAGGTGATGTGTTTCAAAGTGATGGATTTAGGTCAAATATTATTATTTTGTATCTAATGTATTTTCTACCATCCGATGTGGAATTACGCATCGGTCAGCTGAGACTGAGACTGATGGAAATAGACAATAATGTTAATTAATGACAACTTATTTTTTTGTGTATTGTCTTGTCTAGTGTGTCAATGTGCTGTTCACAAAAAATGTCATGATAAAATACTTGGAAAGTGTCCTGGCTCTGGCAAAGAATCTCAAAGTACAATTGTAAGTTTCATCTTCTTCATCTTCATCCAAAAGTTTTAGGGAGACAGACTTTGTTTTTTTTAATCAAAGTTGAATGAATCTTGTTTTGATTTCTTTCCAATAATTTTTTATTGTGTCTATATATACACTCTTGATCAAATATTACATTAAATGGATGCTAGCCAGTAATAATTTTGTATTAAAAAAACATGTTGAAAGACTACCCAATTCATATTGAATGGGATTGGAAAGTGAGAATGAAATTTTTATTGAGGAAATGATTTATTTTCAGTATCTCCGTGAACGGTTCAAAATTGATGTACCTCATCGGTTTAAGGTAAATGAAATATTTTTTGGATTTTATGTTGAAAGTTGTAGGGAAGGGCGGGCATATGGACAATTTAATTGGATTCAACTATCTTTAATCAAGTGTTAGGGATGTAGGGCAATTAAGAAGAGGGGGAATGGAATTTTAAATAAATTCTTTGTAATTTTGTTCAAAATGGAGAAAGAAACTAGTGAAAGTTCAGAAATTCAGTTTTTTATGCGGAATTTTGATTAGAAAGAGACTATTAAAGTGATTGGACGTGTAGTTGACATTATTTTAAATTTTATAATATTTATTAAATTAAATTAGAAATGTACTCTTTTTTTCTTCACTTGGACGCCGTCTCAAAAATTACCCGCCATATTGGCAAGTATCAACAAAGCTGCTTTCTTTTGTGTATGGGTGTTTTTTTACAGTTAATGTCAAAAGACTTAAACTAATTTAATTCAAAATGAAAAATTGTCACTGTCAATACGAAAATATCCAGAATATTTTTAATTTTTAATTTTAAAAAACTGGCTCACTGTACTAATTAAAATGATTTTTCACAGGTAAACAATTTCATCTCCCCCACTTTCTGTGATCACTGTGGCTCGTTACTCTACGGCTTGTATAAACAGGGTAAGTTTTTCGAATTAAATTAACAAACAAATAATTAAACTGCCCATAAATTTCACAACTTTTTACTAAAATACAAAATTGATTATTTCCAGGTTTAAAATGTGAAGGTAAGCCAAGCATAAATTAATATTTTGTACACAATAAATATTTACATTATCATACTGTCGAGTCTACATTGAGTGTTGAGACTATCGAGTTCTCAAGACGTAATTTCACGTTTAAACTTGACCACGATAAATAATAATAATGTTTATCATCACAATCCTTTTGACGTCACCCAAAAAAAAAGTATTTTTCATCCAAATTGATGTGCATTCGGTCTATTACCTACCCCACACCCTAGACAAGGTACACAAAACGGTGGGAGTTGTAAAGTTTAATATTTCAATAGAGAAAAAAAAGAGTCAAAAATAAAATTATTATGCAGGTCATGGCATCCTCGCATCTGCGAGACAAGACGGCACATTTTCTAGACCGATGCGATGCAAAAAAAACAAAAATACACACAATAAGAAAATACAATTTTATTTTAATTTTTTTTTCCTCCTCCAAAACAAATCATAATGAATGGCATGCCTTCATGCTCTTAACATTTTTAAGTGGAACCAATACCCAAAATGTTAGCAGACACACTCTGACTAAGACTAACATTAATTTCAAATGGTGATAAATGTGATTACTACAAAATTTCCATTTTTCTAGTCATCTTCCTCCACCTTTTTTTCCAAAAAATATGTTCACACAATTGTAGACCTTGACATAGTTCCAAATTTTCATTTTCTGTCTCATTTTCCATCCAAAAAGAATAATTTCTTCTAATATTAATAATTGCATCGTAGACAGCAGCTGAAAATATTTATTTATAGTCGTCAGTTAGTTGTCAGTTATTTAAATATCATTAATTTTTTCCAGTTAAAGACGACGCAATATTATTATTATGTGCCGGTGTTCAGTTCAGGGCTGAACACTATTCCGGCCTTTTATGCTTAAAACTTTTTTTAAACTGTAAAGAATCCAGGTTCAATAGTATCCAACACAAAAAGAAAACTGCGCATCGGTATCGGCATCAGTCATCATTAACAAAATGTGGTTTTTTTTCTACATAAAATATTTAAACTTGTCTCTCCCTTGCAAGGTCACTCCGCAACCACAAAGAAAGAGACAAAAATAATTATAATTAAAAGCCGCAAAGATGCCAAAAAGTATTCATAAAAAGAAAAGGGGTCCAAAATAACGTTTTTGCATCTGTACAACAAATAATTATCATGTTCAAAAGAAAAAGAAATACAAGACTAGTGCCGTCTCGGTTGTTAAACAAGTACAAAGACATAAAAATGTAAATATAAATCTTTTGCCGAAACACACAAACACAAAATAAAAGAATTTATTGAGAAAGGTTAAGAAATAGCAAGACAAAAATAATTATTTCGCAAAACTCAAAGGTGAACATTTGACTAGTGACAAAAATAAATTTTTATTTGACACTATTTAATTACAAAAAAAGTCTAATTTTTTCTCCTATAATTTTTTATAGGAGAAATGTGACTCGGTTTAGATTTAGAGATTGTAAATGTAACCCTGAAATTGAGAACCCTGAAACAGGATTATTTTGTCAGGAAAGAAAAAAAAGAAGCATCTGTCTCATTCTCATCTGTGCTGTGGGGGATCGAAAAATCTTCATCTTGTTTCTTGTTCGAGACGGTCTTTGGTTGTACTTAAAAAACTGAGAGAGAAGATTTGGTGTTGAAGCGAGACAAAATATTTCGTTGTGCTAAAAGATTCACGACTAGGTAGTACTTATATGTTGTATAATTATCCAGTATTTTTTTTGTCTACATAAATGATCTCTATGTAAAATTATTCTTCCGTCGTATTCTTCTTCTTCCCCGGTAAAAAAAGCAAATGATGTAATCCACATCTCGTGCTTTATTCTCTTCTTTTTCACTTTGGCACATGTTCACTTTTTGTCAGTTTCAAAATTTTTGACTCCCAGAGGGGAGTTTTGACTCCCCTCTAAAAAAAACAGGGGGGACAAGGTGGGTTTATTTGCGAATGCAAATAGCACGTGTTTTGGCACATTGCTTTTCTTTTTCTGGCAGGATAAAATTAGGCTAGAGAAAACTTTTTTGGGTTCCGGTCCATCATCAGTTTTCTCTGTCTCTCTCTCTCCGCAAATCTCTTCTTCCTTATGTACATTACCTGGAATATGTTAATATATGGGACATTAATTATTTTTCAAAAAAATCTTCAATCAACCATGTAATTTGTTCAAGTACAAAACATGATATTTCCATTTTCCTCTCTCAATATCAAATTTTCCATTTCTAGATTGGAAAAGGTAAATGTACACTTTATTGAGGGTCACGTTTATGGTTGAGTAGAGACGCCGATGCAAATGTCTGATTTTTTTTCTTCTCAGAACAGTTGGGTCGTTTGGAAAACACGGACTGGTTAATTCTTTTGAAAATGGTGTTCATAAATTAAAAGTCTGAGATGAAACACATGGCTAATGTTAAATTTTGAGAGACAGCTGCAGACTTGCATGTTTCTCTAGTCCAAAATAAAATATTCTATTATAGAATTTTATTAGACTCTTAAGTTTTCTATCAAGATTCAACTTGAAAGTTGAAAAATCATCACAATTTGTGTACTTTTTTCGAATTGGGCAATTGAAATTGATCACGCACGACAAGACAAGACGAACCAAAAGAGTAAAATAAAATTATTTTAATAAAATGACGTACAATTTTTATATTAGTAGTTGATATAATTAAAGATTTTAAATGGCCCAGAATAAAAATGAAAGGCCAAAAATGATGTCACTGTACTCAGTACTGTACTCTTGACTCTTGATTTGTGGTGAACAGAAGCCCATCTTTTTTAAAAATTTATTATCTTGTCCTCAGATCAAAGTTCATGAAACTTTCTCTCTCTCTCTCTCTTGAAGACAAAGGTGAGTCTGTATGAATATTTCAAAGAAAATTTAAATATTTTCTCATTAAAAAATCCATTTCAACTTGAGAATTCTAGTCTCATTTAAAATAACTGTATTTAAAAAAATAATAAACAAAAATATTATTTTGCGTTTCTTGAAACTGAACCCAGTTTTCACTGCTAATGCATTCGCATTCGTAGTAAAATGTAAACGAGTGGGGGTTATGTTCCAGAAAAGAAAATGGTTCTAATTACTCTAGTTTAAAAAAAGAAGTCCTTTGTGTTCAAGTGTATTTAGTTGTTTTTTTTTTGAAAAAATGTTAAATTTAGACAATGATATAGTTTTACTTTTGGAATGAGCTTTACTTTTTTTAAAAAAAATAAAATTTATTTTAAGCCTCTCCCATTTCCCATTATTCTCTCTCTCCCTCTTCAAATGTTATTATAGGGACAAGACAAGGGAATTTGTGTTTTGACAGAATAACATTTTTTTGTACTAACAGGAAGTTGTATTAAATTTAAAACACACCAAAAAAATGGAGGCAATAGCCTCTTCATTTTAATAGTCAATAAAGATTTTTTTTGAAAGGGAAATTTATATCAGCTAGATACTATACTACTATTACTACTAATCGTAGTAAAAATTTTTTTAATAAAAAAAGGATTTAACCTTGTCATAGTTATTTAAAAAGAGAGCATTGCCCACTCTTTTGTCATTTTCCAATTCAGAATAGTAGGAAGGCCACTTCGATTTTTCCCACATATTAAAATCCCATTCATCATTCTCTTAATCGATAGACAAATAAATGTTAAAATATATAAATGTCGGCCATTTTTCAAAGTATCTGATTGGACCAAAAAAATAATTTAAATCCTTCTTTTGAATGATTGAGGCGTGTCTAATCACAAGACACAAAAATTGACATTTGCACTGGATCACATGAGCCATACCCATTGTATCTGTTAGATCTGTAGGTAGGCGGAAGTTTAAAGGTAATAATTTGATAATAATGAGAAAAAAAGAGAAGTAAAAGAATTTTTGTATTTAAAAATAATAATCATCTCCACATTTACATATTCAAGTTAAATATATATTCTCCTTATCTTTATAAATGAGTATGCGCTTTATACTGAAATACACAATGTGTGTGTTTTTTTTACAAGGTTACACTTTACTCTGAGACAGAAGGAGAATAAAGTACACAAGAAATTTAACGTTAATGAAGTTGCTCTCTCTCTCTCCCTCTGTAATGTTCAGAGTTTGGCTTGAGCAGCTGAGTTTTTTTAAATGAGAGTTTAAAAAGAAACTGAAAAAAGTTGCCAATGTCTCTCTCCCCCACAAAAAAAACCCAAGACACCCCGGGAGAGTGATACGGAGCTCAGAGATTCTTTTTTGTTCCCCAAGTAAAATTTCACCTCTCCAGCCTATCTCTCTACACTTACAGTCATAGTTAAAGAGTGTACAGTGCAGTCGTCCAAGTTTTTTTGAGCTAGAAAAGCACACACTGAAAAATTTTTTAGAGACGTGAACAACAAAAGGAGCAGGACTTCGAAGATGTTTGAAGGCTGGATCCGGTTTTAAAGAAAACTTTTCATTTTATTTATAAATTAAATCCATTCTCTTAAAGTCAGTTAAGAGAGACTAGAATTCCTTCAATTTGTGATTCTCAAAAGTGTTGGATATTTTTTAGGAGAATTTTATTTTCATTATAAAAAAAATTCTGAAGAGAAAGTGCTCGTGCTCGTGGCTCACCTGAGAAAGTGAATTGAAAAAAGTTTGAGACTTTGAGATTTTGACTGAAAATAATAAAAAAAAAAATGTAAAAGGATTGTGAAGACTGAAAAAAATAATAAAATTATTTTTAAAAAATGAAATTAAAAGTAAAGTTGAAATAAAATTGTGTATGTTATTCTGTGATTTAAAAATTGTGAAATAATTAAAAAAATCAAAAAATGTCTTACTACAATTCAAAACCGTATGGCTACTCCTCCCCCTCATATTTCCAACCAAGCCACTACAGTTCGATGCTTCTAGGACGTCTGGATTTTCCAGGAAGTGGACTCAGTGGTGGACTTGGTTTGGCTAGTCGTTCTCCCTTGTATAATCTTGGTAGTTATGGCTATGGTTTCAATAACTACGCCAGTAGTGGCTACTCCCCCTCCACTTACTTGGCCACTAGTTCACCCGGTCTGAAAAAATATGGCTCAGCCCTCCCCACCATTTCTGAACATTCCAGCATGCCCCGAATCTCAAGGGCTCCCAAATTCAATCACATAAGTCATCTCCCCCTCCCCTCCACCACCTCTGCACTCAATCTCAATAAAAGAAATAATCGAGGAATTGCTGTCTGGAACACTGAAGACATTGACGTGACCACACCTCGGAGATTGAGTCGAGATGAACCCAAATCAGAGAAAGTTGAAGAGAAAGTTGACCGTGATAATAAATCAAATGACCACATTAGCCAAGAAGATGAAGAAATTGGGACAGCCACTCCAGGTGACTTGTCACGAGGTCGAGATACTCAATTTGGGACGATACGTCGAGGTCGTACTGTGATTCGTATTCAGACTCAACATTTAAAAGAAAATCCTTATCTCATGACTGAAGACAAGAAAAAACCCAAGAAGACGGCAGGTGAGAAGATGAAAGAGAAATGGGCCATTCAATCAAAGAAAAAGAAACATTCGGGCTACAGAAGACCCACCCTCAGTGATATTCGAGCTCAACAGGAAGTGATTCAAAGAGAAATTGTGGAGAGACAGGCAGCTCTTGGGGAGTCATTTGATGTGTCAAAAATTGACTCTTCATCCTCGTCTTCATCTTTAGGTTCAGGAGAACAATTAGGAAATTCAGAAGAGGCATTTTTTAATAATCCTTGTAAAATTCCACGAAGAAAGTCAACCAAAAAATTTGTTCTCCTCAGACAAACGACAAGTCCAGAGGATGAAATTTTAACAAGAAATCATGAAAATTCCAGTCCTGACCTCATCCCAAATTCCTCTACTACAAATTCCTCCACTGGAGAATTGGAATTGGAGGAAAATGAAAATAATGTAAATGAGGAGGATCAAGAAATTGATTTTTGGTCTAGTGAAAGTCTTCGTTCAAAAAGGTCAACAATGGTCATACGCTCATTTTTCAAGCCAATGATAGAACGACAATCATACACAAGAGAGAATAGTCATCCGGACTCATCTGAAGTGGAAAGTATTCATGAGGAGGAGGAGGGTGATGATTGTGATAAAGAGATTGAGAAAATTATGAAAAAACAGAGTAAATTGGATAACAAAAAAGAGGATAAAGATTTACTCGAGTTGAAAAATATTTTTCAAAATGCCAAACTCGTCAAGAATTCTAGTGAAGAATTTTTTGGGGATTGTGAGGATAATAAAAATGAGAGTAAAAAACCTGTAAAAAAGAATTTAAAGAAAGTGAATAAATCTCTCGATTCTTCTTGTACTGATCAAGTCAAGACTGATGTGAATAAAATTAAAAAAGATAAAATTAAATCAATGGCCACTACAGAGACGCCAATTGAGTCCCCCAAAATTAAGGGGACATCCCCTTTGTCTAAAACACCGAAATCGGAGACTGGTACTCCTAAATCTGGTAATTCTGGAACGAGTACTCCAGATAAAATTAAAATTAAGTCAAAGACTAATAAACTTGATTTATCCATTGAAATCAAATCTCAAGACAATTCCAGTGGGCCCTCCACTCCTAGTAGTAATAGTAGTAATAGTAGTAGTAATATTAAATTGGGTAAGTCTACTTCTAATTCACCACAAACCCCTAAAAAATCACCTCCGGATGTCAATGCCAACGCAAAAATCATCAAAAAAATTGAAGAAGACAAAGAAAGTCAATCCCCTAAAAAGATTGGAGTTGGGGGAGTTGGAGTCGGTAAAAAATTTAATTTTGACCTCAAGTCAAATCTCCTTGAAAAACAAACTAAACCAGAAGTAACCCCAAAGAATTTTAAAATTGTCAAACCCCAACCCCCCGAATTCCCCTTCAAAATCGAGGAAATGAATGTCAACGTAACTGACAAAGAAACAGGGTCAGTTCAATCAAAGGTCAAAGAAGACTTGAAAACTGAGACTGAAATTAAGGCCAAACCGGGAAGAGACATTTTGTCAAAAATTAAACAAGATAAAATTAAAACTGATTCAAAAGTACCGCCACCGCCATCCAAAACAACAACAACAGGAGAACCGACCGTGTCAAAGGTAAAAGATGTGAAAATTGAATCAAAAGTACAAGAATCCAAGACAGTGTCAAAACCAAAAGAAGATTCCAAAGTAGAGCAAGAATCTAGTAAAACATTGTCAAAAATAGGAGAAACCGAGTCAATGTCAAAGGTCAAAGAAGAATCAAAAGTAGAACAAAAATCTCCAAAGATTGTTGACCCATCCTTACCCAATAAATTAAAAGAAGATGATTCATTAATAAAGAAAGAGAAGGAGGGGGAAGGGAAGATAAAAGAAGAAAAGATTGACAAAGAACAAGAAAAGATTGCCAACGTCTCAAGAGAGACCACAGCCTCCCCTTCACCTCCGACAACGACAAGTAATTGTAATTCCACACCAAACAATGCAACCCAATTAGTAAATTTAAATTCCGCATCTCCATCCCCATCTCCATCATCTCTCCCCGGTTCCCCTGCCCCGAAAAAGAAAGTTGGACTCAAAAAAGAAATTCCACTCATAAATCAAATGACGGGAAGTGCACTAAACAATGCTGCACTTTCAAAACTCGGTGACTCCGAAACACCCAAACCCCCCGTAAAATTATTACCCTGGCAAGTACAAATTGCCAATGCAAAAAAGGACAATGTCCTCACTAAATTAACTGGCTCTGGCGTCAAAACTCCTCCTGGGACCCCACCAAGACCATCAACCCCTACAACCCCAAAATTAATTGGAGAAAAATTAATTATGGGGAAACTCCAAACTAAATCAACTGTCCCTACTACGACGAGTACAACAGCAAGTGTCCCATTAAAAAGTAAATTAATTGACTCACCCAAAGAAGTGGACAAGGAGCCAGAGAGTGAGGACCCGGAAGTCCCTGTCACGTCAACACCAGCATCAACATCAGAGTCACCCTCCCCATCACCTGACAGTAGTAATAATAGTTCTACACGTAAAAAAAATATATTTGGTTTACAAAATCGTGTCAAGTCAAAAGAAAAAAAGAGAAAATCATTGGAGGCGGCTGCAGCTGAAAGCCAAGTAGATCACATTGAACCGGAAGTGACTGACTCTCTTCCTACTGAGTTGACTTCAACGGATGAAATGCAATTGCAACAATCCAATAAAGATTTAGAACCACAAATTCCTTCCAGTGAACCCATCTCTTCTCATTTGTCTTCCCCCTCCAATCTCACAGACTCTCAGTCTCTGCCTCCGTCTACTGAACTGAGGGAGGGAGACAAAGGAGTGACAAGTAGTGAAATTGAGAGTCAAATTGTGATGCAAAATTCCCTTGACTCTCATTCATCATCATCATTGTCAGTAGAACAAAGTCAAATTGAAACTAATTCCTCCCTCATGACAACAGAGAAAATTGTTGAGTCAAGAGAGAAAATTGTGTCGTCTTCTACTACACAAGATGGACAATTGACAAGGGAAGTGATTCAAGTGGAAATTGAAAAAATTGAAAAAGAAACTCAAATTGTTTTGCCTAATCCAATCGTACAAGGAATTATTCGAGATTCTCAAGACCCCTGCCCTTCTGAGGGCTCCAGTGGCTCTGTGGATAGTGATTCACCCCCTTTGACTCCTAAATCGAGTGAACGAGGTAAAAGTGACAATTACAGATACAGATAGTCATTAGAAAAAAGGAAATAAATTTAATCATGGGGAAAATCCATTACAGATGCAAATGTATTTTTACATTTTAATCTTGTGCTCTTTGGTCAAAATTAGAATGTGTTAAAATAGTCTTAGGGGCTCAAAGAAAATTTGCACTTGCTGCTAATTTCTTATATAAGAAAATCATCAGGAGAGAGAGAGAGGTTTTTCTTAGAAGGTGGTACAATCTTATGCTTTGCTGTCTTCTTAAATTATTTTACTCTTCCTCTTGGGATCTTGGTTGCCAAAATGGTGCCAAAATAATAGACGTGCAAGGGATTTAACCATTTGCCATTTTTTGAAATGGCTAAAATATTTTTTTCTCAATGTCTTTCTTGTTACTTTTTTTCTTGGTAAAATTTTCTCTACCTCGTTGATGGAGGAAAATCACATAACAGTCAAGAAATGGGTGTAAAGTTGCATAATAAAGAGTTTTTGAACTGTTTTAAAGACATTTTTGTTATCCCCCTCCCCCTTCCCTTTCAATGGCCATGCTCTGATACAAGTCGTTCATTGCTCTTTAATATACGGAAATACAGAAATAAATTATGCATATAATTATGTACCTACACACTAAATAGAGATTTGTTGTAAAACAGAAAGGTTTTCTCGATACTCAAGACTCAATGTAGACTCGACAAGTTGGAAAAGGGATTTTTTAAAATGAGGAATTAATTTTTGAAAAATAGTTTGCAATGTAAATTGTCATCATAAATGTGAGATTTTCATGCCCAACTTGTGTGGGGTCAACCAAAAATTACTTGCTGAGGCTCTTATCTCTCTCAAAAAAGGTAGGTGTCAATTATGAATGAGAGATGTGTAAATAATCTGTAGGGGGAAGGTTTTTACAATTTAGTTGTTAATTATGTAGAATTTAATAGCAATGTATTTAAATTTAAATAATGTTAATTTAATCATTTTAGACGGCTCCTCCTCAACAACAAGTAGTAGTACATTAAGTGCTGGGACTTCCGGTTCTAGTTCACGTCGAATGCCGTCACCACCAAGTGAAGACTCGGATGAAGAGCAAGAGGCAATAGCAAACCGAATTTGTCCTACAAAGACGAGACCAAAATTTCGGAAATATGAAATACAAGATTTTCAGTTCCTTAAAGTATTGGGTAAAGGAAGTTTTGGGAAAGTAAGTTGATAAATATTAAAATTAATTAAAATTGTTAATTAATTATTAATTTTTGTAAATTGCTAATTGTGCTTAGGTGCTACTGGCTGAGATGAAAGGGACGGATTGTTATTTTGCAATAAAATGTTTGAAAAAAGACGTTGTATTGGAGGATGATGATGTCGAGTGTACAATGATTGAGCGTAAAGTTTTACTCATGGGGTCAAAACATCCTTATCTATGCAAATTAATGATGACATTTCAAACTGAGGTAATTTTTACATTAAATTATAATTTAAGCTAAATATCAAATGACAAAATTAATTAATTCTTGCATTCCAATCTTTTACAGTCTCATTTATTCTTTGTTATGGAGTATTTAAATGGAGGTGACCTCATGTTCCACATTCAACAAAGCGGGTAATTATTATTTAATTAAATTATTCTGATAATATTTTTAATCCTTATTTTTGTCTACAGTCGTTTTACAGAAGATCGAGCAAGATTCTATGCCGCTGAAATCTTTTCAGGGCTCAAGTTCCTCCACAAAAAGGGTATTATTTACAGGTAAAATTTTTTAATCTTAATCAAAATTCAAAATTGAACATGATCATTACAAATCTGTAATCTTTACACTGACCGAGGATTAAGACCTTCAACTTGATCTTTAGGCAAAAAAAAACCTTGAGAATTATATTTTAAACAAAAAACAAATGTTAATAAAATACAAAAGAAGGAGGGGATTATGAAGAAATATGAAGAAAAGTTTATCATAAATTGTAAACAGTAGAGGCAGAAATGGCTCCAAGGGAGAAGTAGAGAAAAAGTCTCACAAGAGAGAATTCTCATCTTTGTGGTTTCTCTCTCAAAAAATAGTTGGGACTTGGGCCAAAATAGCAAGAGTAAACTTTTATGACGTCTTAAAAGTACTTTTTGGTACTTTACTTCCCTCCCCTCTCTAAATTGTAAAGCCTCTCTAGTAAATAAATACTAGAGACAATTTAAGCTTTAAAATTTTCTAAGTGGGGAAACAAACACACAAGAAAAAAAAGAAAATTTTTCATTACCCGAGAAAAATCCAACCTCCCCTTTTTTTCTGTTAAATCATCCTTTGCAATGGTCCATGAATAAACAAAAGTCTTTTTTAGCTGTGTCATAATTGCAATTTGCAAGGAAAAATAATTTTCTCCATTGTAAACACAAAAAAATAGTCAAATGATTTTTTTTACTGTTAAACAAGCGTAGGAAGAAAATTATTTTCTTTGAAGCGTAATTTTCCTCTGTGTGCGAATATTACAAAAATTTATTGACAGCTCAAAAGTCAAACAAAAAATGGGAACTTTAGATCAAATTCAAGAATGAAGGTGTAAAATGAGTACTGTAAAAAAGTTTCTATTTTTTCTTGTAATTTTCCAGAGACTTGAAACTTGACAATATTCTACTGGATTTTGAAGGTCATATTAGAGTAAGTGATTATTCTTTTTTCATTTCATTTCAATGATTTCAGTTTTTTGGCAAGAAAATTAAATTCTTTTCATGATTTTTTTCTCGGAATTCTTCTTCTACATTTCGTGTACACTTCCTATAAAACAGAGTAAGTCTAGTAAAGTTATTAAATTTTAGGAGGAATATAAATTTATTAAACTTTTGTTAATCTGAATATTGTCTTGTTTTTGTTTTTCTTCATCTTTGATTCACACCAATCAACTTTATTACTTTGATAGTTGCGTAAGTAAAATACGATTGGATATTTTAATGCTAAAAGTAAGTTGTTTTGATGAAATTTAATGTTTGTGTTTGTGTTATTTTTAGCGACTTTGGGATGTGTAAACTTCAAATTTATTTGGATAGAACGGCAGACACTTTTTGTGGGTAAGTAAAAGTTTTTTTTCTTGTTTTAAAGTACAAAATTGAATAAAGTTCTTTGACTCATTTTAATTGTTTTTTTTATTTGTTTTTTTATGTGTCCATCAGCACGTAAGTATTAAAATGTTCAACGCCATTTATTATTTTTCATTAATAAAATTGTTTAGTCAAGTACAGTTAGCTCTTCTTCTTGAACCATGACTTTCATAATAATTAATATTTATGTGATTTTTTATTTTTTGATCAAAATTAGCCCTGACTATATGGCACCAGAGGTAAAAATTAAGTTTGATATCTTTAATTGTGAAGTTGGTGAAAAACTGTTTTTCAAAAACAGTCTTTGTAAACACAATTTTTTTATTTACAGATAATCAAAGGACTTAAATACAACCAGTGTGTTGATTGGTGGGCTTACGGTAATTTTATCATTTTAATTTTTCAGTAGACTTGTCATTAATTAACTCATTAATTATGTTGAAATCAATTTTCAGGTATCTTATTATACGAGATGCTTATTGGCCAGTCCCCATTTAGTGGATGTGATGAAGATGAATTATTTTGGTCCATCTGTAATGAGGCCGTGAGGTATCCCCGATTCCTTAGCCGAGAATCGAAACGAATTCTTGAAATGGTAACCCACATTTAATTATAATTTTAATATTAGAGAAAGCACAGGATACTAAATTAAATATTTTTATGCAGTTACTGGAAAAGGACGCTTCCAAACGGCTGGGAACACCGGGTTGTCAACACGGTGAGGTCAAAGATCAACCTTTCTTTCAACCCATCAATTGGGATAGACTGGAGAGACGTGAGTTGGAACCTCCGTTCAAGCCAAAACTGGTAAATTAATTAAAAATTAATTTTTATATCTTCAATATTAACTTTTTTATCTTGAATTCAACCATGGCCATTTTTAATTTTGGTAATTAATATGAATTTTAGAAACATTCTTTGGACGTTCAGTATTTCGATACAACTTTCACGAAAGAAGGTATGAAATTAATTTAATTTTTTTTAATTATCAAGCTTTTCAATTATTAAAACAGCAATTAATTTAACAACATTCAAATGATTGTAGCTGCACGTCTCACCCCCGTCGACAAGGAAATTCTCCGGTCGATGGACCAAACTCAGTTCGAAGGATTCAGTTACACCAATCCCCACACGACAGACTAAAGCAAATAAATATTTTTTTGTTGTTTTGCTTTCAAGACGTCCATGTCCAAAAAAAATAATCTCATGTACCATAGTCAGCCCCATATAAATGTTCTTATATGGTGTCATACCGCACTTTGCAATATTATTAATATATTGTTTTGTTCAAGTACCTAATACTTGCGATCACAATAATTATTATTTATACTTTAATTATTTATTATTGACTTTATTTATTTGTCGCCAGTCGAATTGTATGCATATAGATAATTACAATATATATATGTAATGTATAATATTATTTGTATTTGTACTATGTGAATGACATTTAAATATCTCTTGCGCTTCATACTTATGGCTTTTAACTATTGTTACATAAAAAAATATATTTAATTATATAACGCAATTATTTTATTCATTGTAATATTTAAATGACTGTAGCCATTGATTTTTAATTATTGAATAATTATCATATCGAATACTTGTCTCAATGTATCAGGGGAAATGCTACTTAATTGTACTAAAAAAATGAGACAGTCTTTAAATAGTTTGTTTAGTTGACCTCACACACACAAAGACGAAGGTGAAAAGGTCAAGAAATGTAAAATCAGTATTTAATATTTAATTGAAGGGGTGACCTTGCATTTTAATTTTTAAACTCGTCTTTGTATCTCTGTAATCTGTAAAAAAAAGATAAAAAGAAATTTTTATTCAAAATGCAGAATTACAGACAATAATCGTCCATAATTTCCGCTATACAACTCAATTATCTTACTACTTAATTATATTTAATGAACAATGCTACTAATAACAGTAGCTGAGACTAGTAAACTATTATATAATATTTTGAATATTTAAGTCTCTCTTTGTATACTCTATTTAAAAAAAAGTCTTGTCATCATAAAATTCATGTTTTTATCTTTTGGGGGGAGTGAGAGATTTTCATGGAAAATATTGAAAATATTCATGTTAAATCTAATAATTGTTAAGTACTTATTTAAAAGGCCGCCATATTGTTGTTTAAAAAATAATTATGAATTCTTATTGAATAAGAATACATAATTTTAATAAAATAAGCTTTTTTTGCCACTTAGTGCCTCTTGTTAAATTGCAAAAACTTGTGGGCTATTACTGAGGGTCCACCGTCGAGTTTTAGCCACTTTTAGAAGACCATTATTTCGTTTCTAGTGGAAGCAGGGTCACAAAAGTGGGCTCGTTGTAA
>JAQIVZ010001926.1:0-25884 GCA_034700945.1 Arrhopalites spinosus
GCGATTGAAATATTACCAAATAAATTGTTGAACTTATGTAGGACTTTAATAGTACGTAGTAGATGTGAAAATGGGAAGAATTGTAAATAGACACCAGTTATCTGAAATTCAAGAAGTAAAAATAATGATAATAATGAAATTAGTATGATCATGTATGTAAGGTGTACACAATACAGTGAAATATAAAGCTGTATAAATGTATAAATATTAAGCTAATTATTCAAACAGCAAACAACTTGTTACGAAAACTATGTTATTAGAGCAGAAATCTTTGAATGCGATAAATAAGAAGATGTTTACATGATTATTGACGTAGTAATAATTTGTTGTATAACTTTCTTACCTTTAGTGACTGAAGAACAAATCTGTCAATTTAAAACCTAATTTACGATGATGTAAAGTTGTAACAGCGATTATTTTACGAAAACACTTTCCTCATTTTACAAATTTTCAAAGGGTAATGGACATAAATTTATGTACATTCAAAGGGTATCCACGATTTGAACTTTAAATATTCTGTCCCGCGCGGTTGCATAGAGTATCGCTTGCATGACGCCTACAAGTCGCCAAGAATTGGAAAAACACAACAATAATTAAGAGAAAGGTATATTATTTTCATAATTAAAATATTGCCTGACGTTATTTATATGGATTTTATACTGATTAACTAAAAATTTCCGATGCGGGTACCATAATGCCCGCTACATGAAATCTGATCTCAAATTCGGAATCTACGTAAAATTTTACCCTAGTGGGTAACGGGATCTAACAAACTCCTACTTCATGAAGAAAGATTCCCTTTTGACATGCTACTGTTTATTGTACCAGTTTGGTGACCTGTCCGAGGTCAACCACTGGCCTGTGGCAGATAACCATTGGCGGTTTTTCATAGGTCCCTAGTACCTACAGAGGGGGCATAGTGTTGACCTCCAACTCGCGTGAAAGGTCAGGTGATCCCATTGTTAGAACCAAGGAATAATTAGGGAGGGTGTCATGATTAAAGGTGAAGGAATGTTGACTTACTTGATAATGAGCAACAATACGAAGAGCAATGGTGGCAACGTAGAGAGAATTGGTCACAAAATCGAGGACGTTCCACATATCCCCCACATATTCTTGTAGTCCTACATCCCACAGTTGCTTTATTTCACTCCATATTAAACCACTAACCCACGCTAGAATGAACCATTCCACGAAACTTGGCGGTGCTCCTATTGTTCCCATACAAAAATCACACATTTTATTTTTATCCTAAATTAAATATCAACCAAATTTACCTCGTTTCGTTGTCACATCGGTGGACACCCATTTTCCTAAAAACATATTTAAAAAATATTTATTTTACGTATCGTCAATATTTACGGGAAGGTGGGGTGGACGGGTAATTAATAATAAAATAATTCTTTGTCATTTACCAATGGTTTCCGATCCAAACCAGCCGACGACGAATGTTTCAAATCTTTGACTTGCCAGAATCAACAAAACTGTCAAATTGAAATCAATTTATCAACATTTCCGTCTCCATTCATGTCACTTATTATTCATTTGAACTTACAAACTAAACTAAATATTGTAAAGAACAAGACAGTCAACATTTTAAGTAGTTTAATTTTAATTTTATATTTAACTCAATTTTTTATTCAAAGGTTAGAGTTTAACAAAACTTTTTTTTGTGTTCCACTGACAAAAAACAAGAAAATGGTTAAAATTGTATAAGAAATTCAACTCTTTTTTTTGTGTACAAGAAAGAAGAGAAGTAAAAGAAAAATATTGTAGGGTTTGACTTGGAGACTCTCCAGGGTATTTCGACAGAGAGAGATCAGCGGTTGTTTTGTCAACACGTGAATGCTAGCGTGAAGACGTTGAGTTGTCATCGACCAAAGAAAAAGGAGAAGAAAAAAAACCGTCAAATTTGATTCAAACAACGAGTCGTTCACTTAGTGGAGGGAAGCATGGCTCAAAAAATTGTCGTGCAAGTTAGTTGGCTGGGGCCTGAGAGGGTGAGCATTACATAAATATAAGTTTCATTTCGTTTGGGAGTATCCTTGGGAAAAAACTCATTGAGAAAACCATTCAACTTTCTCTCCCCTCCTGAGACTCAGCACTTGTACAGGAATAATGGGGAGGTTGACTCTTTAGTGGAGAAAAAAACAAGTCATCTTTTACGTTACTGTCTATACCCCTCTTCAGCATCTCCCTTTCACAGAGAGAGAGAGAGAGTCACATTTCAAAGAATGGAGAGATGACTCCCATCCCACCACAAATATTTTTCACTGTCTCCCCAATCAGAGAAGACCGACATATCAGGACACACACTCTGAGTGGAAAAAAACGAGTTAAATATCAAGTCTCTTTACTCACACAAAAAGGAGGTACACTCCCGAATTCTTTGACAAGGATTAATCAATAAATGACGGAGAAGGGAGGAGGGGGGGGGGTAACGGATGGGTAGAGATAGGGATAAGAAACAGTTTCTTATCTATTTTAACCAGCCTGTTGGTACACATTAAATCCCACTCCTAACATTCAATATAGTGAACACAGGAGAGAGAGAGAGGGGATTGACCACTGGAAGAGGATGAGAGAGAGTTTGGACATGGTTTGTGGTCTGTTGGGGTGTCTGTTGTGGAAATATCCTTGGTCCTCTCAAGTGTAACCTAGTCAAGGAGGAGAGAGAGACATTTTAGGGACTCTTGAGAGCTTTCACTTGCTCTTCCTCTTATCTTTTTCTTGCCGCTTTCTCTCTCATGTCCACAATGTCAACATTAAGCTTGTCCCCTGTCGCCTCTCATTTTATACACTTTCTCTACTTTCTTTCTCTTGTATCTCCAAAATTAGTTGACTTGTAAGCTCATAATTGGGATTGCCTTGATCAATTTTTTACACGTGTTTTCTTTTTATGTCAACAATTTTAATGTGAAATTTTTTATTAAGTTAAAAATTTAATAAAAAAACTTACAAAGGAAAAAGAAGTAGGAGGCAGAATGACAAATGAATTTAATGAAGGGTTTCCTCATCGTTAATCCCAATGAGGAGTGAGGGGCTATTATGTACGAGAGAGAGAAGAGTGGAAATAGGAGTCCTATTCGGATCACTTCAAGGGCTATAAAAAATTAATTTTTAAATTTAATTTAACTTCTTTTTTATATTTCCTCTTATTTTTTTATAAATAAAATTCAATTTTCATTTTTAACCTTGAAGCGCCATATTTCGTCTACGAAATCCTGGGAGACCTTCATACCAAATGGACGCCAAAAGTTGCTAGAAATATAATGCAAAAAAAATGTATATTTGGCAGCATTGCAGTTGTATTATTTATTTTGGTCATAAAATGAAAAAACATTTTCCAAATTTTTTTTAAAGATGAAATAGAGTAAATATACTTCTTTTTTTTGAAAGTTTATTTATTTAATTAGTTTTTTTACCTGCACATTGGGATGTGCGACAAACTGAAATGAAGAGAAAAAAAATTCTCATAAATTTTTAAACATTAAAATACACGAGGCAAGGTCATGTGTCTGTAGTACCTATACAAGATAAGGTTTCTAGTCTCCCATTTCAGAATATACCCCGTCTTTTTTTGTGAATGGTAAAGTAAACAAACTTTATTTTCGACCACAGAGAAAAAAATCTAGAGAGTTTATTCTCCATTCCTCAATTGTATTTAATTTTAATGGGGAATTCACTAGAGACATTCCTTTCAAATTCTCCATTTACTAAATTTCTTATTTTTCTTTGTCAAATTATTAACAATATTTTCTATTTAATATTGTGGACAAAAGGTTATTTAATTCATTTTATTATTCCTCAAAATTCTTTGTTCAAAAATAATTATTAAAATAATTAAAATATTTCTAATTTAATCTACAAATCCCACACAAATCAATTAAAACAGCGACAAACAAAAACAAAAGAAATTTTCAATTCATTTTTTGACACTTGTCATTTCTTTACAAATAAATTTTAATAATGTTGAGTTTCGAAATAGAAATAGAAATAAATTGAAATTTATACAGAAAAATGTTATTGGAGTAAGTTAATACTATAAAAATATATTTAAAATGTTTTTCTTTTGACTAATTTCTCAATCAAGCAACGTGAGGAGTGAGAAGATTTTTTTTTTTTAAAAAAAAAAAAAAATTACCTTTTTCTGTCGAAATTTGATGGCAAGTTTAAGACGATTCAAATGCATTCTCTCTCCATGTTCAAAGGCAGGTCCTGTTGGGTCATGATTGAGTAAAACTTCCAATTCATAACTTCCTCTTGTATGATCAAGGAGGGCAGTGGCAAAGTCTTGACATTGTTTCCTGAGTTCCTGTACAAAAAAATAAAAAATGGATTGAATTATTTTGTATTATCATGTCATCCAATTCATTTGCTCTCCCTACTTTCCCTATCTTTTGGAATAAAATTGAGTAAAAATACAATGTAATCGACACTCCCCTTTCATCCATCAACATTCTAAATTCATTTTGAGCCTAGAAAAAAAAAGTCAGACGGCACACAAAAAAGAGAAGATGGGTCTGTGTAGTCTGCCAACAAACTCTTCCATGTGAATGAAGAAGACTTTTCCGTCCATTTTATTTTTCTATTCACATCACTTTTATTTATAATCTATAGCCTCTTTTTTTCGAATACAGAGAGAGAGGGAGGGAGGAGGCTCAAAAAACTTTTTGAGGGAAATCTCTCAGATTTATCCATGTGAGGAGTAGTACAGATTTTTTGTGTAGGGAAAAGAGCTAAAGTTTTATACAAAAAAAAGACGTCCTTGACACCCCCCATTCAAGTCTTTGAACATGTAAAAGGCATTGTCGTTGTCTGTCTTTGCATCTGTCAAGATACGAGACATTTGAATATCTCAATCATAACATTTTTGCAAATCCTCCCAAGTCAACTTTAAATCACAAATCGGAAATGTAATAAAATTCATGAGCCTTCCCTCCCATACAAACTTTCACCATTGTATTAACAGTACCATCAAAAAACATGAAAGTGAAAAGAGAAAGTTGACAACACTTTTCTCTCTCTTGTGACATTGTACATCCCCCCCTCTCCGTGTCAGCTCTTGTCACTCAAAAAAATACTCTCTTTTTTTCACTTTCTCTTTACATAAGAAATCTTTTTTCAAAATATTTACTGAAATTATTGAACTAAAATTCTTGATTTGGGAGGGGTGGGAGATTGTGAACTTTTGGGGGATTTGTTTTTTGGGGAAGATGGGCGACACGGTCAACTTTTTTTACGACAAGAAAGAGGGGCTTAAGATTCTTGAGTCAGACAAAAAAAAACTTTTCAATGCCACTTCGTGCGTGGATAGCAATTTAAGCTTTGTACAAGAAAAGGGAAAGGTGGAGTCGGGAAGGAGAAAGTCATCAAAATAGAAAAAAAAGTTTATTGTGCTGACCATCCAGAATTTTCCCCAAAAAAGAGAAATTCTTTCCATGCGTAACTGTCTATGTCCAGTCAAAATATTTTCAGTTGAACAGATAATTAACAAAAGACTTGAGTGAATTCTCCATTATGAAATTTTTTGAAATATTTTCGAAAAATAAACTTTTACTTTCACTTCCCACTCTCCAAAAAATAAACTTTTTGCTTTTTAACTGTACAACCACAATTCACAACAGTGTTAGCCACTTGGCAGAAAACAGGAGGGGGGTACGAGTCCACTTGTGCCATTTTTTTGACTGTATGGTCATTGCAGGAAAAAAATCTTTTTTTGTGAATTTATTCGCCATTTTAAATATTATAACTCATGTGACATGTGTGAATAAAATTACAATATATTTTATACCCATCATGTACATACGAAAAATTCACTTTTTAATATATAAAAAAACAGTTTCTATTTTATGCCAAGGTGAAAGTCGAATTTCTTTTTTACTGTCATTCTCATTGGCCTCTCGCAAAAAAAAGGAATTTGAGGATGTTGACGTGGGGTCCAATCCGAATGTCTGAAATGAGGTTGTGCCATTTGGTACAGGAACAATAATACTCAAAGCATGTAAATATTCGTAGAAATTGGGTTCTCTCGCATCCACACATTTTGTGTGAATATCCCGCAACAAGAGAAATATCTCAAAAGGGCAATGTAAATGGGGGACAGAGGGAAAGGATTTTGTAGAGACTCGAGAGATCGTTTATTGGATAGTTGATGGTGGTCGTAAGAAATTCATAAAGTAAAGCCATACACTGAACCAGGTCATGACCAGAACCAGAGCCCAAGACTGGGGAAGAAAGAACAAAGACGAGTCTTGTTTGGCTTCTCCTTGTGTGTGTGTGTATGACCAGATTTTATTTAATCTTGTAACTTTACAAGTTTGTGCCCCCAGCCCTTTTTTCCATGTGTCGTTGGTCGTCAAAGAACAAAATGTAATGTAGTTGAAGGAGGGAAATCTCATGGAGGAGACACACAGATTATAAATATTATAAACATTATCATTTACTTGCCCCTGATCACATCATTGTCCATTCGGAATGAGGACACGACCCTCCCTCTAAAATGGTCCACATTTTTACCATTTAGAATGACAACTAAGAAGCAGGCACATAATGTTCAGTGTACACATTCACAATAGACAATTGACTCTCTTCCCCTCCATGTGTCTCATGCTCCACTCAGTTTTAGTTGTACCTCGAATCTCCAACACAAAAAAAAGTTTTCAGACTTTTTTTTTGCAATCCCAAAAAAAACTCTAAAGTCCCACAAAGCCACAGAAAAAAAAGTAGGAGCCATTTTAAATTCTACTTTAATTCCCCATCCTTTTGTTTTCAACTTACACTTTTTCTAACTTTGTTACCCCACTCCCACTGCCATTCCTTTTTTACTAAAAAACATTTTTACAGTAAAAAATGGTTTCTAGAAAATGATTTAAATTTAGTTATACACTAAAATATTTACATAAAAGAAAAAAAGGATTTTTTATAACAACACATGACCATATAAAAAAAGACCTAGATTAACTTTGTCATGAAAAAATATAATTAAGCTGGGAAAAAATTGAACTTGTTTTTAATGTAGAAATATTATTGAAAAAAATATTTTTTAACCAACTTCCGTTATAAAAAAGGTTTGGACAAGAGTTAAATGATCAATGTGGTTTTAAAGCTCTGTGTTTATTATGAGTTTTTCTTGGTTTATGTAAACAAGAAAGGAGGAGGAGGGATTTAGTGGGAGAGCTTAGAATGTCTGTTCCATTTTGGATGGGATAGTCTCTATAATGTGAAATGTGTTGTTACTTTTAATGCTTAAAATGGTTACCCCTCTCCCCCTCCTTCCAAATACTTCCATATAATTATACAGACCCAAAAAAATCTTTTTATTTTCTAGAATATGGTCAACAGAATGGGGCACAACATAAAAAAAATAATCATAACGAGGAAGAGAAAATGTTCAGGATTTTATACGAACAGAAAAAAAAATCTTTGTGTATTTTTTAAGTCAACTTTAAGCTACTAGAAGCCAGAATGACGTTGAGAAAGAAAGTAATAAAAAATTGTTCCAAAAGTTGATTTACAAATCTTCTTTTTTTAATACTTAACACAAACGAGAAAAGTAATCAATTTAAAAACAACCCAACTGTAATTAGGGAGAATGTTGAGTTTCCTTGAGAAAAAAAATAATGGAAAATGTAGAGAGATTTACAATAAATAAAATAAGATAATTTTTAGTGGGAGTTTTCTTCCAAGAAAAAAATAAGAAAATTTACGACACAGGAAGTTTACCAAAGAAACATTCCATGGGGGGCGGAGAGAATTCCGGTGCGGTCAATAAGTTAAATTGTATAGAAAATTGTAGAGGAGGGATGAGAGGAAATGATCGTGATTGAATCATCAAGATTTACTCCATCTTTCAAACTTTCACTCTCTCTCTCTCTCTCTTACAAAAAAAACTAACAAGAAAGTTTGTAGGGGAATGGGATTAAAAAATGATAATTTTGTGGGGATTCCAGAATCTTTCATTCTTTTCTGGGATTTATTTTCTAACTAAAAATAATATTAGTTATATGTTTTACACAGAGAAAGATGAAGGGAGGGAAAATTAAATTACATGAGAATGACAGGTTTCATTTATGTAGAAGGGTGATGATTAGAAAAGGTAATTTTTTTCACTTTCTCCCTCAAATATATTTCTTAACCCACTCGTTAAGATAAAAAGTTGTGCATAATTTTTTGCACGTGTTAAATTAGGCAAGGTAGAAATAGAAAGAGGAATTAAATTCATGTAAAAATGAATTTCCAAGAGCCATGACAAGAGAGAGAGAGAGAGAGAGAGAGAGACTCATGTGAGATAAAATGTACAAGTTGAGTGAAGAAAAGAGATAGAGACAGACATGCTGGCGAAAACTAATCGTGAGTTTCCTTCCACAATACACAAAGCTATAAAAACTGTATATGTACATGTACATGTCTGTGGTACAGGGGGGGTTCTATACTTTGGGCACACACACAGTAGGCCATGATTAATGTTTCTGGCAACACAAAACTTTCTCCATTTCTGAATTCTTCTTCCCTTTTTTTCCTCTTCCCTCTCTGTCTCTCAAAAAAAAGAAATTTTCTATCTCAGACGAAGAAGACGAGAGCCTCTCGTCACTGTGGACAAAAAAAAGAGACTCTAAAAAACACTTTGGAATATCAAAGGAGGCGGCCCCATGTTTTTTTTGAATGACAAAAACTCGAGTGAATTTATTACAATCTTTTTAAAATATTTCAACTCTTTAAATTATTCATCTTCAATTAGTCTATTTTTTTGGAACAAATGACGTCAATTTTTCCCGTGTCGTGTTCAATTAATTTTAAAAAATCCGAATCTTCACTTCTTTTTTTTTTGAAAAAACCTCTCAATTTATGCTCTCCAATGTTCAAGAATTTTTCTTTTAATCACAAAGGACATTGAGACGTCAAGTCTGGTGATGTGTACATTGGTAGAGATACAAAGTAATCGGATTATATATTTTTTTCATCATTTATGCATCCACACGAAAAAATACTTTAAGGCTCCTTCACAAAATATTCATAAAAAATATTTCTCAACTTTATCCGCCAATGTCGGGAGTGAAAAGACAACAAAAAAAAAGTGGGGCACTTTTTTTCTTAGAAAAACAAAAATGAAAATGAATAAATTCAACGGGGTTTCCACCAAAAAGGGGGCCAATGAGTTTATGACTAAAAAAAATTGTCAAAATATGGAGAAAGCATACGTGTAGGTTTTGGATTTTGTCTGGGGAGACCACAAGTGAGAATTTAAAAGGGATAGTCAATACACAACGGACTGAGATTTTGAGGGAGAATTTACATGAAAATTGTATTTGATGGCTACTTTATCATGCGAGTCTTTTTTTTCTTAAAGGAATACATTTTTTATCTCCATTCCTTCGAGTTGGGAGTTCTCATAGAAATGAGGAGAAAGTTATTGGACTCATAAACATTTTTATTTGTGTCCCTTTATATGAACCTGTTCTACATAGAACAAAAGTGTACACAGAATCTGAATGAGCATCTCAAAAGGGAATTTGCAAAAGTAAGAGAAAAAGAAACAAAAGAGAGATTTTTCTATTCTGCTACAGTCAAGGATTGAGGAGGAGTAGAAAATCCAACGGCTTTGTGTCAATCCTCCTCCTCCATGGCAATTCAGTGAGGAACGAGAGTTGTATGGACAGAGACGAAAATATACGAGAGAGAAAGATCTCACGCACACTCTCACATTAGGAATTACGACATGACCACAAGTGTACATTTTACATGCACTCAACAAAGAAATCAACTTGCCTTTTTCCTATACTCCAAACTTTATGGATATCCATTGTATCTTCCATCTCTCTCTCTTTTTAGATTCAAGAACAAAATCTTAGCTTTGATTCTTCTTCTTTTTTCTCTCTCTTCGATTTGAAATCAAAGCCAAAACAAATTTTGAGATGTTCCGACAAAGTCTTTTCATTTTCATCTCTTTGAGTTTTTTTTTTGACCGCCGTTTTTCCTCTCACAATTTTCTGTACAACTTTTTTTATAATAAACTTAATCCACTCTCAATTCCATTGTGTGAGTCATGAAAAAGAGAAAAAGTGGAAGCTCAAAAATGAAACCTTATTTTTCTACTTTTTTTTCAATATCTCAATGCACATTAAGTTACACCCATCCTTTTTTATGTACAAAAAAAGCTTCTTTCTTTTGTCTATTTTGGAGAAAAAAAAGCTTTACAAAATTATTTTGGTTGCTTGGTTACTACTAAAAATGGGCGAAACCCAACAAGAATATTTTTTGGTGCAGAAAAAAACTTTTTTTTGAAGAACTTGGTCTCGTTTTGGTGAAGGCATTGACTTGTGAGTATTGTTAGGCTTGATATCTTGCAAGGTGACACCCGGAGGGGTTGTGGGTTGCCATTGTCTTTTATTCGTTGAAACTTGCTGATAAATCTGAGATCCTCGACTCCATCGATGAGAGACAGCGTTAACTTTCTAAAAATATCTTTTTTCCTTTTTTTTGTCACCCATCAAACGGCTTCACCAACACATTTCTTTTGATGAGAATTATTTTCTCTGTCCAAACACTTTTCTTTTTCACCCTCAAAGCACTCTAATTTTTCTTAGTCTCCCAAACGACCTCCCTTCTCTTTTTTTTCTACAGAAAAACCATTTTTCTCTTTTTTTATAGTTCAAGAAAATCTCATTATTCTCAATTTATTCTTTACAATCATTTTTATTGACGAAATATTTCCCTCAAAATATGTTTCTTTTTATTGTAAAAAGAATATTTTCAAAATAATTAAAATTGCTCCAATTTTACAATGTACAGTAAAAAAATTGTGTAGATTTAATGACTCCATATTTCACAACAAAGTTTCATGTTTTCCAGACGTAAAAAAATTGTTTAAAATTTTCCACACAATTTTATGTAGAAGAGAAAATGGTTTAGAGAGAGAGAGAGAGAGAAAAATAGGGGCTGGTGAAAAAAGGGACTCATTAGGAATGCAACAGGGTATGACGAAAGCAAGTTAAAATTGGAAATTGGTGAACCGCATACATAAAAGAGAGGCATTTGCATTGTCACCACATCAGATTAAGCGTGGAACGTGTCATTCCATAAATCTTCAAACTTTGTCATTCAACAACCTCAACTCAAAGCTAATCAACTCGCAAAAAGAAAAGACTCTCTCTCTCTGTCTCTTCATTAGAAAAACGTTGTCGAGTTAATTTGTAATTCTTTAGTCCTCCTTTCATTACAAAAATAGCCCGTTTTGACTTTATCCCTCAAACAACTCGATATGACTCTAAATCTTTTCTCTGAAATTTTTTAGCCCATTTGAATAGCCATAAAAAATTACAAAACTTTTTTTTTTCTCTCTCTTTCTTGCAAATTTGTCTCAGCATAAATGAAGGGATACAAACATAAAGAATTTTTTTTCTCAGCATAAAATGAAATTGGCTGGAAAACAGCTTTTTTTAGCCATGGCCTCATAATTAATGCCACAAAGTAAATGACATTTTGGCATTTACGATTGTTATTTTTCTTTCCCAAAGTTCCCCAAAGGAATATGATTGACTGAAGGGATCCTCCGAATTTAATTGTTTCGTCTCAACTCAGCAGAAAAAAAAGGAGAGAAAAGGATCTCAATTATGGAGGGGAAGGGACACGTTAGAAGGTGAGTTGTACTGTATAGAGTATTTATTTTACGAGATAGTAAAAAAGTTATGGCGTCACAAGGCTATATTTTGGGTTGAAGAGAGAAAGAGGGGGGCCAATGGTTTATTGGTCATTTTTATTCCATTTATTGCTGTGTAAATAGATGTCTTTTCTCCATCAACAGCGCATTACCTTCGAGTTGATGCTGAAACTGAAGCTGTCTCTCTCTCGACCCCTTGTGTGTGTCGGCACTAAGCCAAAAAATTTTTGTCCAATAACTATTTGGAGTTCCGCCATCAACATCTTCTCTGGACTCTCTCCCTCTTTTTCTCCCCCCCCCCCCTATTCTCCCCCCGTTATGACATTACCAACTACCTTCTATTTAATTATCAACACCATCTTAACTAACTCCCCTCCCCTCCCTCCCTTCCATGCCAAAGACATTATATCCAGACTTTAGAACAATTAACAGAGTACACAAAGGAAACCATTTTTTTTGACTTGTCAACACTTTAGAAGATGAATCACAGAAAATAGTTTTTCCATTTTAATTTCTTATTCAAAAAAGACTGTGACCTCTTGAGGTTCTTTGAAATATGAATTTTTGACCTACGAGTCTTTTTGGATAAAAGAGATTTGGTTTGATTTTTATTGTGGGAATGAAGGAATTGGACCATAAGTCTGTTGGTGTTAGTATTCTTGTGGAGGAATGGGAGTTTATGGGGAGGAGAGAGCGTTTGAATTGATTTTATGCTCGATTCTCGACACCTTATTCAAGAAATCCCTGTCGCTCCTCTCACGCCTCACTGGACATTGATTTAAGCTCTTGATCCTTCTTTGCACATCTATTCTTGGAATTGTACAACGATACAATGGAGAGACACTCACCACAGTTCTGTCCACAAATATAAAAAAAACCTGAATCTTCTTATTCCTCACAACCATGGCTTAAATTGTTCCTTGTTTCTTTTTTTTTCTTATAAAAATCCTTCCTCGAATCACGTTTCACGTCAAGCCCCTCGTATTTTTACAAACCACCAAAAATTTCCTTTTATAGAATGGATGCAATCTTTTTCCGGTTTTCTTGTTCTTGGTCGAGTGTACAGTGTACAGGGGGAGAGATTTGGGGGAAGTGGGCCTTCTATGGCCTATGCGGAGAGATTCCCCATTCAATTTTTTATTCTGGATTCATCCTCCTTTTCTCTTTGTATAAATAAATAGATAAATAGATTCTTATTCACAATCCCTCCTCATTCTTGTAGTCAAGAGGATCTCCAAAAATAAATCCACCATGAGGAAAAATATTTGCCATAAAACTTGACTTTCTCTTTTTTGGGTGAAAGAGAGAAAGAGAAAGGGAGAGGGAGAGTATTAAAATTTTCCATGTTGTTTAATAATTATTTTTGGAATGTTTCCCTCTGTTCATGAATCATCATTTTCCCGAGAGTTCCACCTCGAAAAACAGTTTGAATAATTTTGGCAGTGGAGCAACCATGAAAACTGTTCTCCTTTGTTAATTACATAGCTCAACGCTTACACACATCTTTAGTAGAATGAAATGGAATGAGTCCTTACGGTCATGAGATCTCAAGTTTTGTACTTTGAGAACATTTTGTGTAAAAGAGATACAGAAAAGTATTTAAATTGTACAAAACTATTGAGTTTCATTTGATTTTACACATCCCTCCCCACCCCATTCTGTCCTACATAGTAGTACATAGGGACCCAGTCACATTCATGAAACTTTTCCAAAAGTTTTAAAATACTTGAAGAATTTAACACAAAGAATAACTTGCACTTACCATGTACTCTGCCTTGAATTCATGCTCAGCAAAGAAGAGACGACGGAGTTCGTAGGATAATTCGAATGCTGTTGAAATGAGGAAGAATTTCACAATTAATTAAGTTTAATTTACATTATTATTTTATCATTTACTTTACCTGTCAAAATGGGATCTTTGGATGATAAAGCAATTAATGATGGGCTAGCTAGTGCACGGTATGAATTTATACGAGATCGGGAATGTCTCAATGAATCTTCTTGTCCTGTTTTTTTAATTTTAAAAAATAATTTTAATTTAATTTAATTAAATAAAAAAAGACTTACGCTCAAGTTCACACTCGGTACAGCAACACCTGAAAAATGAGGGGAGAAAATTATTTTTAGAAATCCAATTTAATTTTTAAATGACAAAAAGTCAATGAGGTTGTCAGTGGATGGAGGAGGGGAGTCATGAAGAGAAAATGGAATTTCATTTAACACCTCCAGCCAATAGACAGAATGATGACTGGCCGAATCCTTGATGGAGAGAGAGAGAGAATTGGAGAAAGAGAGAAAATTTTATTTTATCCAGAGAAAGACATTTACAGAGTCTATAATATGTCAAGGCATCTTATCTGTGGAGATGGAAAGGAGAAAGAACGGAGAAAGGACTCAAGGGACTGACAAATGCCTACCAACTCTCTCATGGAGCATTAAACAAACACAAAACTGCTGCTGCCATGTTCACACACACCCCAAAAAAAAGAAGAGGCATGGGAGTTCAAGCTTTTTGTTCAGATCGACATCACATTACAATCCTCATACACTTTCCCTTTATTCCCATCTTCCTTACTTCTCTAACTACACAACTTTTCTCTCTCTCTCTCTCTCTCTCTCAACGTTTCATTTTTCACCAACATGTGAAAGACACAAAAAAATGATTTTTACCAAAAAGTACAGAAAGAGCCTCCAGCCAAAACAAAAATCGGAGTTACTGGGTGACAGTGTTCAAAATAATTAATTTTTTTGATGATAAAAACTTGAGAAAAAAATATATTCATTTAAAGATGACACTTGAGAGTTGAGAGTATTAAAGGGAGCGTTAGTTGATGAGTGTCTCATAGTTTGATTAATTGTGAGAATAACTTGGACATGACTCGCATCCATCTTTTGAGCTTTCCAGTTAAAAAATTCCTCTATAATTCTTTGAAATACATGACATTTCATCCTGGGAAGATAAATGAGATAAAAGTCTAAATTGCTCAACGATTATCTAATAATACGCCTACCCTTCTTCCTCATTCTAAAGATCATGTTGATATCATCTCCATCTCACAAGAGGGAAATGGAATAAATGTGACTACTTTATAAAAAAGGGGGAATGGTCTAATGACTCTATTATTCTCTTAAATTGATAAGTGCCAATCCTGATCATCATGTCAGGATTCAAACGTCTTTTTCTTAAGAATTGTCTCGTGTTTAATACACACACACACATGAAAGGAGGGCAAGATTCTACTTTATTTTCTCTTTGAAAATATAATAATAGGCTCAAAGAAATTCCTTCTTCTTTGTCATGTACTCTTTAGAGTACTTTGAGAAAATATGTAGGACTGGGAATAACATTGCCGAAATAATATTATTACATATCTCTTTCCATTCCATTCTTTTGCTTTTGTACAAATTTTCAAATGAAGAAATTCAATTGCCTCCATTTTAACACTTGACTTCCCCCAAGTTAACAGTCAATGAAACGGAGTGGCTGTAGAGATGCAACATGGAGGCTATTTATAGTTTTAAAACTTTACATTCAATTGTTACTCTCGAGGAATTTCTTGCGTATGTACAGAGATTATACACAGCCGTCAGCAAGTATTCTGGGAACAAGCAATTAAACTTGTAATCAAATTACTGCTCTCTCTCTCTCTCTCTCTCTCTCTCGTCTTGCCGCCTTAAGCCTCCTAAAATGTAAGCCGACAGACGAGTTCTCATTCTTTAACCAACGAGTTGATCATGGCATAATAATAACCAGTTTAGTTTTTTAAACCCCCCCCCCCCATACTTTTGTCTAGGCAAAATTTCTCTCTCTTTTGATCTCATCACTCCATTCATTTGATGAAAAAAAGCCATTTCTCTTTTTCTCTCCAAATAGAAAAAATTACTTGAATTTCTTTCTCTTCATTTTATTTGAACAAAAGAAAAAAAAAGATTTTTGTGGGAATATTTTACTCGGTCAATTAAAAAAACTCTAATATTTATGGTTTCTTAACATTTTTATTTGAATGAAAAAAATTGGGGTTCTTTTTAGTTTTTAATTGAAAAGAGAAAGTTGAAAAAAATATATTTAATTATTTGTGTATTATATGACCGCTGAGTATTTTTTAAGGGGAAAAGAAGATGTTATTTTAAAAAAGAAAACTGAGAGAAAGTGATGATAAAATATGATTTGATGCTGTTGGTTTTCCTCAGTGAATTGTATTTTGCTCTTTGTTGAAACACATCTGTACGGATAGAATGCCATTTTTTCATGGGGAAAATGAACAAAAAAAAGTATCTTTTTTTTGATGACATTGCATCAAACCCATATAATAGACTGTAAAGATGATTCCCTCGTCTTGGACTTGTCTTGGCAACAAGAGGGAAAAAAAAGGAAACGTGCTGATCCAGCACCAAATCGAATTTATGGAGTTGAGCTAACTATATATAAATAATAGTGATAATGTATAGAATACACAAGACAAGAAAAAAAAACTTGTCATATGTTTTGGGGAAAAGTGTCATATGACGATTTTTAGTATGACTTTCTCTTGTTCCCAGTCCAGAGGGAGAAATTATATTTGTATAGAGTGCCCAACTTTTGGCAGATATTTATTCTTATGATGATGAGAGTGGATAAAAATAAGAAACTTGTTTATATTATTACAGCAAAAACCAAGGAAGGCATGGGAGCATGACTTTGGATGGGAGGGAAGGCATTACAAAAAAACATGAGACTCAAAAAAGAATTTTCTTTCCTTTCTCCACTGTCGTCTTCCCCATGAAAACTTTTTCAGTCATTTTCACTTGTATAAAATACCAAAAAAAAAGGAATTGTCTCATATCCTACAATTCTTTTCAATTATCTTCATTCAAAATAATCGAGGTTTTATCTCCACAAAAAATGCAGGACAAGGACCACAAATTTGAAGTCATTTTTTTTAACTTACCGAATATCATGGGGTAAAGGCAAAGTAGCACCCCGGTCCAAGAGTAATTTAATAATTTCATAATTATCACGATGTGCAGCGAGAATGAGGGGCGTAATGTCAGATGTAAAGGTCGCTGTGTCTGGGGGTAGGGCCTCCCAACTCTGGAACAAGAAATGAATAAATTATCAAACTAACATCACCAGAGACTCCATTTTTGTTACATGAAGGAAACCTCGGAGAATCTTCAAGATTAAAATAAAGAGGCTTATTAATAATTAAAATATTTCTATCTCCCCACTACACTCTCTTAGCTATATCTCTTTCATGGGATGTACATACAAAAAAAATACAAGATTTGGGGTAGACGTATAAAAAATAGGATTTGAGTCATAAACTTTGGGACAAAGTGTGAGAGATTCCGGGAGACAAAAAAAATTGAGGAAATCATGGTAGGATATTGATAAAAGAGCGGATGAGACTTGAAAAGTGAAAGTGTCTCAAGTCCCACAAAAAAAACAAGAGAGAAAGAGAGGAGGGGACATTTTGGCTTTCTCCATGTGTTGTATGTAGTAGAAAAAAGTGGTCGGGAGAGACAAAAAAGGAGGGGGGAGGGAGTGAAATGGATGGAGACTTGATTTACGAGTGTTCAATAATAAGGAATATGGACTTACATGAGGCTCTCCAGGCTTATGAACCATGTCTTCATGCTCCAGTAAGACTTCGACAGCCTCCACATATTCCTCGGAAATGGCATGGAGCAGGGCATCCCTCGTCTCCACTCGGTACTCCAGCAACAATTCCACCATTTCCAAATTTTCATTGTCGATTGCCATTAATAAAGCTGATCTTCCCAGAGGATCCTGGCAATCCATAATTTTCTTGGATGACCCTCCTTGTTGCTCACTCTCCCTCTGACTCTTCTCCAACATCCTGTCATGTGACACACACACACAATTTTTTTAGCATCATTATTCACAAATACTTTCACCCATCCCTTTCTCCACAAAGTTAAATATATACACACGCAGTCCAAAGCATTTGACATAAAGTGTCTCATGTGCGTAAATAAAAAGACAATTTTATAAAAATAAAAAAGGGACAGTCAAACATTTCTTTGGTTGTCTCGGCATGAGAAAAAATATAACATTTCTCTCCTCCCTTTCACTGGCACTATCAATTCAAACAAATGGTCTCACAACATCTTTTTCAGCTTTCACCAAAAAAAGAGGGTTAAGCCATTTTCCCTGTACAATTCAAAATAGTTTACACTCTTGACAATATAACATTGACGTTGTGTGGATATTCCATGTCCATGAAAAAGAGAGAGAGAGACATTATCGTAAGTTTTCTATACTCTAATCCTTTTACCTATGCACTCAAAACCCATCTCTTCCCCTCCTCAATACCCGCCATTTAAGCCTCAACCCACATCCAAAACCCCAACTTTGTACAGACTACAGATAGTAAAAAAAAATTCTCCACTTTCTCTCATATCATTTCCCCCTAATAAAATTTTGTTGGGGAGTTGGAGTTGGAGAGAAAGTTGAAATGTAAAGTGAAAGAGAGAGAGAGAACCACATTTTTTATTTATTTTTTATATTACTAAACCCCTCTCTAAAAAATGTTTGGTTGAGTTGAATCAAAACAAGAAGGAATTTTTTTGGAGGGCTCTGTGTATACGTACAAATAGAAAATACATAGGAGAATTGGAGGTTTGTTATTATGCAAAATAAAATTAGAGGGAAGGAGAACCCCAAGGAACTATTAATGGCACTCTCCAAAGGGCAATAGTGTAGCATTCCCTCTGGAAAATTCTATCATTCCCTTTTATCATGCAACACTGAACATTATCAACATGAGATGAGGCAAAGATGGAGGATAAAGTTGGCCAAAACCGAGTAAAAATAGAAATGCTAATAGTAAAATCACAAAGGCAAACCCCCCTCCTCCCCTCCCCTCCCCCTCTCTTTTCATGTACCAAAGAACATGTTTTCTATTAACATAATCATGTGTATAATGTAAGAGATAGATCACAAAATACTCTTCCTCTATTGACACAAATAACAGACGACCCATCCCTTGTCATGAATTGGCATGTAAATGCCCCACATTGTCATTTAATTGAGTCTACGTCTGATGGCATAATATTTATTCTATCTCAGGATTAAGCTTTTGTTAAAAATCTTTTTTCTCTGAAAAAATCTACAAGTCCATTGTCTCCTTAAAAAATCGAATTTCTTTTTAGAGGGATATTGCAAATTTTTTTTGGGATGAGACTAAAATTTTATTTATGGTTATTTCAACTCCTAATGGTGATGGAAGGAGACTCTCTCTCTGTCTGATTTGCGTAGTTATTTCTGCGTCAAAGATTATTTTCTCTCTTTTTGTAAATTTCCTTGAAAATAGTTGAAATATGTTTACTCGACTGTCTAGTGGATTCATTTGGAAGCGGCTCGAATTGATGTTGGGGGAGAGAGGTGAAGCTTTTCTGAGTCTCTTTTTTGGTATTTACATTTCGGAATCAAATGAAAGGGATGGAAAATGAAGGGAATCGATAAATGTCCTCGTAAATAACCTTCCCTCCCTTCTCCCCCCCCCTAAAATACAAGTCAAGAGGTCGTGAGAGATCACGTATTATTACTATCACTTCATATATGTATACACAACACAACCTCATCATAGCCAAAACGGACTAGGAAAGATCATCTGTGAAAATACCTACCAACATTATCCCCCCCTCCTCCTCTCTCTTTTGGAATTGATTCAAAATAGTCTCATCAAATTTTGTTGCATATTTAAATTATTACACTTTTCTATTATCCTCATGAATTTCTAATATTTCTTGTCTTTTCTAATGTGTCTTGTGAACAATTTTGAGTCAAAATATTCAAAGGAATACTTTTACTTGAAAAAACATTTTTTTTTGGAAATTTTAGCATGTGTGTGAAAGATGAAGAATTCCTAAATTCCTACAGTGACATTTTCCTGTTTATTTTCTCATTTCAAGAAACTAAAAGGTTTTGAAAAGGGGTAAAAGGTGAAAGTCAGAGATGGTTGTCTCTCATTAGACGTATAAATGTGGGCTGTGTATGGGGCTATTGGTTTGTGCTGTTTTGGGATGATGCAGTTGTGGTCGTAGCGGGGGTCTTAAATTGGGGGTTTTCGATGGATTAAATTAAAGACCAGGAGGATTGTAAGAAAAACAACAAAGAGAGGAACCAGTGAGTCTGATTTATGAGGAGAAGTGTGTCGCCTCAAATTGAAGTTCGTTCAGGCTCACTAATACACTAATTGATTGATGGGCTCATTCCAGCTTATCTAAAATTAAATAATAAAAATACAATGACAATCCATTCCTCTTTTTTTCTTTTTCCCTCCAATAATTATCCACCTTCGTCCCGTTCTCCTCCATATGTTTTTACATTCCTCAACATGGAATTGTCCTCTCATTATTTTACACACTTAAAAATTAAAAAAGTCTATTAAATATTTTTCAAAAATTTACGTGTCATGTAAAAAAAGAAGAAATAGTACACAAAGAATTAATGACTGATTTGATTATTTTTAGTGAAAGTTCCTCTCGCTCCACTTCCCCACTTCAATGAAAAGTTAATTCCTACACAGGTTAGAGATGTTCTTCTAATTAAACAATTATCTCGTATTATTTTACTAAACAACTCCCTTTTACAAAACCACCAAATTATCCCTTATTTACCCGTCTAGTCATATTACAAAGTCCCCATTTTAATTGACTTTCTCCATATCATTGAATTTGAAATGTTGACAAATAAAAATGACACTCTAGAAAGCGTACAATTAAAGTTTACTTAAAAAATTGAGAGATTTTGACAACAAAAAAATGTTTTTATCATGAAATGGAATTTTGTTCTTGGTTCATATTGAAGATTATACACGTCACAAAAGGTCTTAAATATTTTGCTCCATTTGAAAAAAAACCTTTTGTATAAAAATAGAAAGAAAAAAAATAAGGAGAAAGGAGTGAATTTTAAAGGAGGATGGGGAATTCGTGAAAAGTGAGAGGGGAGGAATAAGTTTCATGATGAAGTGACGGGCTCATATTCAAAGAGAGAGGCACAACAGAAAGATAAAGTTGAACATTAGGTATGTGTCGCTTCTCAATTGAATTGGAGGGAGATCCCACAGGTCTTTTATTGGGAATTTTAGAAGCGTATGTAATGATCCCAGTCATGCCTAAATATGTCTCTCTCCACTTTCTCTACTTTCTCTCTTGTTGAACAAGGCCCATCATATTTCCCTATTATTACTCATATGATGAGTATCCCCATACACAATGCCAACTAAATTGATGACACTCAAGTACTTTCTCTTTTCCCCAAATTCTAAAAATGCGTGTCGCCTCCATTTCCATCAAGAGAGGGGAAAGAAGAGGGGGGAGGATGATGAAGCAACGCGTGAGTTGACAATAGTCAACTAACTCTAAACTTTACGAATCCTCACTTTCCCCTTTTTTTAGGTATCCTTCGACTGTTCTAATGTCCACGTATGTACGTAGAATGGAGAGAGAGAAAGTAGGAACATTTCTCCTGACCGCTTCATTTTATTGTGTAGATTTATTACCATGTCCATTTTTATGGGCGACCAGTGGTCTTAGCCCCATAATGAAAGTTGCTTTCCAAACAACAAGCCATTTTCATGGCTTTGCACATGTCCTTCGTCTAGTGGAGTCTAGAGGAGGCGTTGAAGAATTTATACTAGGCAAATAATAACACATTTTCTCTCTCTCTCCCATATCTATAATATTTTCCCAAGTACCCTCTAGCCCCCATATACAATTTGTTCCACATGTTTATATAAAAACAAGTGACACACACACTTGACCCCTAGTTCTACACTAGAGACTCTATTTATGTAATGTAGTCAGTGTAGTTTTTAAGATAAATAAAAAAAAAGTTATCTCCTACTCTCATGCATTTCTTTTGTTGGGTCATTTGAAGGAAGAGGAAGGCCCCGTAAGATATAAGACCACCAAAGAGCTATTTGCTACATAAACCTCGGGAAATTTATACGCGAGAGAGAGAGAGAGAAGGAAAAAAAGACAAAGTTTTTAAATAATTCAAGCCAGGATTTCCAGCCATTTTTTCTCTTGCTCTTGCTAGACTGGGAGGAGGGGGAGGAAAGGATTCCTGGGCAATTGAGAGGATTATATTTTCCTGAAAATGCTCTTATGAGCCATTATTTTACGCTGTAAATACGACAGATGAACTATGCGCTATAAATGATGTTTAAACAGTAGTAGATGTCAGTTATTGTCAACGAATGCTCCCTCCTACAAACTCCTTCATCCTTTTTTTCCATCCTCCTCCTTCTCCACTCCTTTTCCATTGTAATGTGTATCCTTGTTGGAATTTCTTGCACTTAATTGTACCAACGGAATGGATTTTTTCCATGCACTGCAGTCCTCACAATGCGTCTATTTTAAGAGTCTCCAATGTAATTCATCCTCCCCATTATTTCTCTCTAGTAAAATACACTGGAACTCTCCTCTCTCTTTTTTAACTCAAATGGATTCAAGACATTTTTTTAAAATTGTAATTGCCATCATGATTATATCATAACAGACTTTGGCACCCTTCTCGCTGCACTTGCTGGCAGGTCTCGAGGAATTTTCTTTTCTTTTTTTCTTACTTTTTAAAATTCTTCTGCTCTTACGGAATGGAATGGAGATACAAAAGAATTTTATGAGCGTTTTTTTTCTAATGGAATTTAAATGCTAATCTAAAGTCATTTTTATGGAGCCTACAGTCTTGTATTTTACAAGTCAGGTGGAGTGAGAGTTAATTCATAAAAATTAATTACTTTGTTAATTGTCTTGAATGTAAATTTTTATCTTTTTAGTCATGTTAAAGGATTATAACTCAAAAATTACCTTGAAGAGTTTTTTGACAAATGAATAATTAATTTTTAAGAGTATAAAAAAAATGTTTTTTTTGTGGATAATTGAATATGAAATTTACCTTAAAACTTGGGATCTGTCTCCTCTTTCGACAGCCAAAAGAAATTTCTTCTCGTCAAGGGTTAACTGTGTCATTTGTTGATGGGGCCGGGGCCCAGGCTGGAAATTACCTTCACCCGCCATCATCATACCAGAAATACTGTGACTCTGTCAAAAAAAAGAGAGAGAAAAATTACAAGTCTTGTTCATTAAAAATGAGAATAATTAATTGTTGTAAAATGTTAAATTAATTATTCATAAAATATGAGGAGAATGAGAATAAATTATAAAATGTTACATGATAAATTAGTTGTAATTTGTTCTTTCAACAAATTCAACAATTTATTCAACTCAACTTGATGACAATGAGAGAGAGAGGAGGAGGATGAAAAGTTACAAGACAAAAAATAAATAAATGGAGTTAAAGTGGCAGGTAGTGAATTTAAAGGAGGAGGATGAGGGGGGAGGAGTAATAAATTGAAAGGGGACACCGTTGATTTGAGATATTTCAAGAGACACATTATCTCTTTCTGTACACAGAGAGATGGGATAAGAGACAAGAGATTTGTGTAGTGTAGTCTCTGTATAAAAGTTTAGATCTAACCGGGTGAACTGACGCTTGAAAAAATGGGGATAGCAAAACATTCATAAATTATTCATGCTTGTCATTGTGTGAAAAGGGGGTTGTAACTTTCATTCAACTTTTTTGTGTGTGGTATCACTCCAGACACAATATCAGACACTTTCTCTACAAAAGAGTACAACACTCTCTCAAAAAAAATCCTCAGTTTTAATTGCAACGACCCCATGTACTTGTCCAAAACTACATGGAATGTCCTTTGCTGTGCTTTAAGGAGTCAAAAAGTCCTTTTTTTGAAACGGCTTATCATTACCACTACCAACAAAATAATGCTCATCACCTCCCCAAAAAACTTTTCCCTCCAAGAAATTCTCCAAGTCGTTCCAATCCTTGTACTTTTCTTACAATGGAGAAAGTACAATGAGGAGAGAAAGTTTTTTGGGGCCGGATGTCTTGACTACATTCTTCTAAATGAGTTTCTACATTAGCTGAATTTAGCAAAGTCTCTCGTGTAAATTTGTGCGAGAACAAAAAAAAAAAGATTGCAAATTGAGGAGAGTTGAGATGAGCTTAAGTTGTAAATTTGAAGACATGGGGAAAAAAAAGAGAAAGGACGGGAAGAAAAAGTAAAATATTTGTGAGATTGAAGGAAAAGAACAAGTTAGTGTACATTCATGTTATATTTATGCCTTACATTTAGTCTAAGTAGAAATACTTGTCTATGGGGAATAACGCCAACAGTTCACTAGTCCCTCAATTCGATTCGTTTAGGGTGCAAAAAAAAAGAACTGGGAAGGCAGTTTAAACATGATACATGATGGGTGATGGGAGGAATCGATGGAGAGATCTGCAAGAGTGCCAACGAGCCTCGCACATTTCACAATAAAAAACCCATTTGATTGAGGCTATTCAAAGAAAAGTCAAGAGATGGGGAATTTTCTCACATGGTGAAAGAACAAGGCGGATCTCTTTGTATATTATCTGTGGCCATGTCTTTCACTAAAAAAAAGCAACAGCAAAAAAAACTGTCTTCCTTCACACTCTTCACTTTCCCTTTTTTTACAGTCTCAGTTGTTGAGACAGGGCTCTCAACTCTTAAAATTTTTAGTCCTTTTTTTTGTTACTCCTTAACAAGTCCATCCCGTGGTTTCAATGAAAATAAAAACTTGTCTTTCATTTTACACTCCTCCTCTTTTCCCCTCCTTTTTTTGCCCTCTCAGTCCCTTGTCCCTGTCTCTCTCATGTCTTGTGTCCTGATACATATTTAAAATTGTTGGAAAAAATTCATTCTCAATGTTATAGAAGGTTCTAGTGTACTACATCATCATCATGACAAGAAGAGACAGCCCCCTTTTTTTCTTTCATTTTCCTTTCCTTGATCTCCAAAAAAAGGAAAAAACAAGCCCGTTTGGCTTCAAACGTACATAATAAACAAGATTGTCTTACGTCATTTACAAAAAAAAATATTCTCAACCCCCCTCCCCTCTTTTCCCTTGCTTTCTCATCATCATCATTTTTAAATCAGCTTTACTGCCTTTAGGAATTGTGAGAGGAAGGAAAAGGATTCTCATTTTCTCTGTCTAGGATTTCTATGGCCTCGTACAGACTAAATGGGAGAGAGAGCAGAATTTGGAATGGCAAACTAATACGACCACACGCATCCACATGGAGACACACTACTTGGTAGGCAATGTCAACGAAAATTTTTGAGCGCGTGAGAAGAACCTATTCATCCTGTACATTCCTTTTTTGCTCTTTATCACTCCACTCAACTTTTTTTGAGCTCTCAATAGTCCTCACAAGGGGAAGACGAGCTGAATTCAATCTTTTATGATCTTTGGTCTCCTCTCTCTTTATATTTTATGGCATATAAGCCACTCTGTCCTCCATTTAGTCCTTATATGTGTGTTTATGTACACAGACCCAAGAATGTCAAACTTTTAATTCCCAAGCCATGCTTCTTTTGTCATCTCAATTATGAATTTCACTCCATATCCTACTCCCAATTATCCTAACAGCGGGGGAGTATACAAAACTTTCTCTCTCTATTTTCTCCTTTCATCCTCACTTTTCTCCCATTTAACACAATTGATTTATATTATCCAATTTTAACCTCACTAATTCCATTACTATTTTTTTATGCACTCCCCCCTCTCTCTTATTCAAGTATGCATTTTGTTATTAGCCCGTTCTTTTTTATGGGCCGAAAAATAGAGCCAAAAATGAAATAAAATTGTCGTCATTACCAACCAATAAGCAAAACGTTTTATGACCTTCACGTACGCTTTTTTGAAAAGTTTTTTTTCGTGTTTACGTATACAAGTTTAAGAAATTGATTCAATTTTTTATGTAAATAAATTCAAGGAGGAGAGGAGGGACTCATCATGACTAATATTTAATAGGGAGAAAGTTTGGGAAATGCATTCATTTAGTGTAAGTTGGATGCACTTGGCAATTTTCTTGGAGGAATTTAAATGAGTTAAATTGATTCCCTTTTTTAACTACACTTGTACATATACACATAGCCAAACAATTATTCGTTTGAAAATTTTTTCAAACTTCAAAATGCTGACACAAAAAATTTATCAATTAATGAATCATGATTTATTGATAATGTTGAAGACTGTTTATGGATGAATGCGATAAAGTAACTAATTGTATTTAATGGCTTTTATTTGATGGCAGGAAAAGAAAAGTTTGAAAAATTCCGTTTTTTTCCACCAATTTAGTATTCGTTTTTTTAAAAATAATTAATTGTGTG
>JAQIVZ010001927.1:0-25876 GCA_034700945.1 Arrhopalites spinosus
AACATGAAAATGGCAAAAAGATGTACAGAATTTTCTGGGCAACAATATAGTAATGGAGACATGTGTCATTTTTTGTACGTGTCACTTGCTATCCATGATCTACGAAGTGACCATTTTTAGGATACGACCATATTTGAACTCCAATCCCTTATTCTAGTCATAAAATCAAAATTTCAAAAATCCTGGTTTTTAATCGGTATCCCGGTTTTGAAAAAAAATCCCGTCCCTAAAACCGTCGTTCTCAAAATACCAGTTTTTCCCCAATCCCTACTCTCAACTCTAACTGATTCCCTTCAATATTCCCTTCAGTATATTTGCAAGCACATCATTTAACATTAAACAACATGGACATCGTTTTATCATTGTCCGACTTTATACATTTAGTAAGAGCTTCCGCTCCAAAAGTTTATCTCTTGAATATTGACACCTTTTACTACCTGTTTATGATGGCCGTCGCAAGAACTTCCATCAAGGAAATCCAGAATATAGTTCTTCAAATTATAAGTGGAGGAGCCGTTCCTCGGTTTGGTTACATGTACCTGATGAACCGATCCGAATTTTACTGCCCCAAAATACCTAGCAAATTGAGCGGGAGATGAGTCTCTTTGGGCTGAAACCGTGGCAACATCAGTCTAAATCCACAACCGGGTCCTGAACAAGCAGAGTTCCACCATGACTGAATATGAAGCCATTTTTGGGAAGCTGCCTCATGTTGGACATGTACGTGTTTAGTTGTACAAGGCCCTGGAATACAATTACCAGCCAAAGAATATTGGGATGCTGAGCTGAGAGCAGCAACAAGACAAGGACCATTAGTAGTCAAGACGAATTTATCTGGAAAAACGATTGAGAGATTGAAAAGTGGTCACAGACTACATGTCCATCCAAATAGTCCCTTTCTAGGCCCAAAGAAAGACTACAATCAAATGGGTACTCTGAATCTCCACAAGGTCTCTTTGAAAAGATTAGAACCAAGAAAAACAATTACGGGTCCATCTCCTGATAGAGAACCTGAAAGGAGAGCACCTGGCCATTGGGTTATGCGTCGAGATTTACTACACCCATCAAGATTCTTTAAATTCGGTCCATCTGGAAGAGAAAGAATATATGTTATGACTAGGAGGGAAATGACATGTTAGATCGCTTGCCAATCAGCGACCCTCTTTGGCAGGAAATTGTCAAGAAGTATGGTCTCGAGAAAAGGCATCCAGACGAAATCCTTGAAGGCCCTCCAGTAACTTTAGAAGCCGACCAAAAGGCAATGGAGGCCATGCAAGCTCAACTAGACAAGTGTCCCTACATAGGCAACTCTCTTATTCCAAGGTACCAACAAAAGCCGGAAAAGAAGGGACCTGAATTGAAAGGACTATCTCCAGTACCACCAAAAGAAACTCCAGTACAATCGAGGAAAAATCTCCACCCAAAAGAAGTCCACCCACTAAAATTCAAAACTCCAATTAAACAACAGGATATTGCTCATATGAGTACTGGAGGAAGTACTAAGAAACAGCCACCACCACCAGTAGGATGGAGTAGTGAAGAAGTGAAAGGGCAGATGGAAGGTTCTGAAACTGACTTCGAAGCAGAGGAGCCATTGACTGACCAAAAGAGGTCTCAATCAAAAAGAATAAATGATGACGATAATTTGGGAAAACCTGCCAATTTCAGGCAAATCATGAAGGAGTACCATTACTTCATTAACTGGGCGTCTATCCTGCTTTATGAAACTTTACGGTAGTTTATATTTTATTTAAACCATCAAAATAGTTATTTTAAAATTAGTGGTACAATGATCAATGACTTGGACTTGGAATTGTAGCCACTCCCACTTAAGTCCCTTTTGAGTTCATTTTGACTTTCTTGTAAAATCTCGTCCAATTCTTGTGGACAGACAAGTGTCGTATTAAAATAAATTGTGAGATATTTTAGACATTTTTGCCATGCTGGTTGATGCCCACATTCGTGGGTTTTAAAATTAAAAGTTAGAGTGCTTTGACTTGGTGTTTTTTTCTTTGTGTTGGTGTCTGTAATGCTAATGTAGGTTTTTACATTACAGACAAGACAATGGTGGTCACTTTCATGAAAAATGATGCTCAGAAATTGTGACTGTGAATGAGGAGGGGTGTGACGAATGTCCGTGTGACATTGGGTCGTTGACTCACTCACAAAGATTTTAAAGTGACCCTCACCCAATTTGAATTCCTCGAGTCTGGTCCAATTCATAGTGAAGGGATAGCTGAGGGTGTAGGTGGACTGCATGACCCCCTTATAGGCATTCGTAAGGACCAGACCCATTGGCAACAAGACAGCCAATAGAATTCCACATACCCTGATCCATCTTGCTTTTGATCTTGACCCTGACCCTAAAGAACTTGAATTTTTCTGGACGGTGACAGTGACCCCAAAACTTTCTCCATGACATTGCTCCACTAAAATCCCGTAGAGTCTGAGCAAAATGGATGGCATAATTTGGTACAGAACAAGAGCCAGTTGACCCTTCTTTGAGTCCTCCGAGTTCGTTTCCAATTCTCCCATGTCTCTCAAGGCTCCTGTAAGGTAGAGGGGCGACATGAGAGTCGTGATGGAGAGGATGCAAGAGGTCAAGAAGAGCCAGACAGACCTCTGAAATGGACCAGTATAGACATGAACGGATGTTGAGTCCAGGTCCACATTAATCGATGTAATGAATTTAAAATTTTGGGTCCAACTTGTCGGAATGAGGTCAGACCTTTGTCAAACAGTTTAGAAAATTTGGTGGACCTATAAATTGTCCAGGGATGAATTATGAAGGAGGATGTCTCAAAACTTTGTTTGATCTCATGACGACCAGCATATAAGAAACTTTTATTGAGATTATCGAATATCAATTGCGTCACCGATTTGACCATTTCTACTGGTCTGGCTCCCTTGTGTCCAAATGAATCCCATGATGATGACGACGACGATGGCGATGACGAAAAAGAATTGAGTTGGAGTCGTTCAAAATATTCATTGTACCATTGAGGCCTACGTCTCTGTTTATGGGTCTTGGGAAAAAATCCAATGAACCACGCCACATTTCTTCCATTATCCCGAATACGACGAAATATTTGGAAAATTTTTTTTGTAGCAGGGGCAAGAGCCATTACAATTACAATCAAATGAATGGAAATTCGCATGAGCTGGCTTTCCATCCAAACTTCCATCATAGTAAAATCCTCTCGTTGTTACCATGTGCGTGTGAAACTGACAATGGGCCAAATCCGAAGTTTCCAACCTCGACAGATTTTTCTGATTCTGATTCCTTCTGTGAGCCTCATCTATTTTCGTTTTCCATGGTTCTGCTATAAGAATGAATGTGGGCTCTCTAGTCCCATACCGCCATGTCATTTCCAATTTTGTTGGAGTGTAGAAGTCAAGAGCAGGTTGTGTCATGATAAAAATATTCAATCTTGGCAATGACTTTTCTCCATTATGATTCCAAATTTTGAATATCTCATGACTGGTTTGTGGTAGATATTGTTCAAATGTCTCATTCCAGGGTCTAGGATTTCTGGAATGTCTGGATTTTATTTTAGTAGGAGTGAGAAGAGTGAGACTAATGTAGCAGGGAATAAATTTGGTTCGATTGTACAATGGAATATGACTCCAAAGTCCCCACTCATTTTTCAAAGGATAAATGAGGTACATCAAGGGACTTTTATTATGCTCAAGGTGAAGGTCGAGATGACATACCTGTGACTATGGGCGTCAAGTCAGCGGCCAGCGGCCATGCCGCTGAGAATGTCAAGTCAGCGGCCGGGATTTCAAATCGTCCTCCAGGTCAAACCAAAAGTACGAATGGGTCAAGATTTGACATGTAGACTCGTCTCAAGGTCCTCCAGGACTATTTTTGAAGGCATGGCGCAAACGTTGAAATTTCAAGTGGTATGAACGTTGGAAATCTGGTAAAGGTTTTGTTGAAAGCACAAGTATAAATCTTATTAGATTTTTACTATGAGTAACAAAACAAAAAATCATCACTGATGATAATTTATTCATCCTCTAGCCTGAAACTGAAAAACACAATCCCTTTCCCTTCCCATAATGAAGCAACTAAATTTATCTGATGATTAAATTCACTGCAATTCAATTTATTGATATCCCACGTTTTGATGAACTTTGAATTTTTTCCTAAAATGATGACCAACGGACAATTTTATTCCACAGCAAATATTCCCTTGTCATGTGGAAGCTTGCTTGGACTTGTTTAAAATTTAACATTCCTCATTCTGAATGTAGACGAGAATAGAATTATAAGGATTCTACCCTTTTCTATCTACCTGCTCAAGCCAGCATGTACACTCATGTTTTTTAGACAGGACAAGTTAAGTCCCATAACTACCTCACATGACTTAACGTAAAAACCCAAGGGTACATGTGGTTTGAGCTGTGGGTCGATTTGAAATATGAAAAAATTAATTATTTTTGAAATTTTGAACTTGGCGCCATGCCGTCAAAAATAGTCCTGGGGGACCTTGAGTAGAGTCCACATGTCAAATCTTGACCTTCTGCTATGTTTGGTTTGACCTGGAGGACGATTTGAAATCCCAGCCGCTGACTTGACGCCCATCCTGTGACTGAAGATTCTTATTTAAGTCGACAATGAGGGGGAAACAAGGGGTGTTCATTTGAGAATAAAGTCCTTCTAGATTGACACATTTTCGGTTCCCAGCAGAAACTCCAATTCCAATTGTCCGGGTACTACCAAGCTCATTAATAAGAGTGAATAGAATTAATTCACAAATTATTAATTTACGATGACTACGAGTACAAGTTCCTTGAGATAACATTTTTACATATTTTAGCTTTATGGGCATAGACAAAAAAAAGTCTGGCAAAGTGTCAAGCGTCAGTGGGCCAATTGTAAGACGACGTGGATTATTTTTGTTTTTGTTCAGTGTTCAATTCATCAAATTTGAAGAGTTATCATCATTTCATTAAGGGGAGTTGAGAACTTGGGAAGAAAAACAAAAACAAAGGCTTCATGTCAACTCACAACTCACAATATTCATTGTCAGAATGGTGAGTGGTGTTTTTGTTGAGTTTCTGTCCACTCAAATTAATTTCAGCACAAATCTACCCGCACATTATGCCTACTCGTTACCACTTACCATTTTATCCTCAACAGAGAGAGGAGAGACTGGAGAGAGGATCAGAGCAAGGAGCAGAAGGCAGGTCAACAACCCAAATTTACCGTGTACCCTTAAACTAACACCCGGGCAATAATCTAAAAAAAATGTTTGGAACCGATGTAAGGGAAAGCTAATGAAAAATGAAAACGTGGGTGATGAATAAGACATCCTACCCGCATTACTTCAAGACTGGCGTTAACTAAAGGATTTACGGTTAAATCATTATATTTTACCATTTCGTGCAACTTTTTGGTTCGTAGTTCTGAATTTGAAATTTGACATTTCATTTTGTCGTGCCATTGTTCGTGCTGGCATAATTTTTTTCAAATCTTCAGCAACGTCTAATGCACAATGTTCAATAATTTCTCCATATTCTTTCCTAATGTACTGTCAAGGGAGAAGCGAGGCGATAAGATGAATCCTTCATTTATTGTTGTAAAGGTTATGTCCAGAAAAGGTTACAAAAACATGAACAACTAATTTTTAAATTGCATCATTGCAATTTTGCTATTATTATACAATTTTTCAAATACTCTAAATGGCAGCTTTATTAAATTTCGTAATTTTTACTCCAAATCTTCGATTCTGAAATGACTGGACAAAATTTGACCTAGGAAGGATTGACGGATGAGGTCAGAATAAAGCGACTTCGTCTGGGCTGGCCTTGATGCAAATTTGCAACCCAGTCCCTTGGTAGGTGTTGTTCACCAATGGGACTTGAATGACATGACACCGGCACCGTTGCTTGGCATCATCAGTGATCCATGTGGCTCCCCATTTGTCCCTTAGACAGGATATATTGGTGTGCGGCGACTTCTACCCTGGATATTTCAAACCGGCGACTTCTATAATCTTGTGTCCCAGATGATGCAAATTCAGCCAAATTCATTGTTGTGGAACTCAGCCAAATGGGACGATTTGAATTCTTTGTGAGCAACTTTGGCGGACAGACTATGGTCATCAAAGTCTAAAGCCGACCGAATGTATTTGTGCCTGAATTGGAAAGAAAATTCTCATTCTATCCAGGTATTATTTTATTAAACAATTCAAAAATTTAAATGATTACATGCATTCATAAACAGACTCTTGCTTTAATATAGGAATTTTTCAACTCAAAAGTCCATCACAACTTGGAAGAATTTCCACTCCTTTTGGATATGGAACATTCTGTTGTTGTGGGGTCCCAGTCACCGACTCTCCATAGTCCAGTACGTACTTTTTGGCTTGGAAGTTCCCCCACAAATGAAGCGGTCACTCAATCAAGTTCGTCTCATTCAATTCCAGTAAGTTCAAGCCTGGATGCAGATTATGACTACGATCCGAGTGTCACTGCTCAACTCCATGCACTAGCCAGTAGTAGTGACATTGGTGAATGTAGTACATTTCCTCCCCCAGGTCCCTATTCCGACGATGATGATGTTGAACAAACTTCGTTCACACGTGACTCACGTAGAGTTCGAATCCCGTCTACAGCCCCACCGTCTAGTGGAGTGACCCAAATATCGAATGTTGATCTCGGAGAGGTCACATATGGGAAGACAAGCAAGGGGAAAGATTTAGTCACTCATCGTGGATTTGAATATTATTTCAAACGGAAAGCCGTAAACTTCAACAAAGCCTTTGGTTGTCAAATGAGCACAAGAACGTGGAAGTGCTCAAACTATTGGAAGAAGGACAAGTGTCGAGGATCCATTTGAGTGATCAACAAAACTGTGGTCCATTTGACTCCTCATCAACACTTTCCTAATCCACTGACCACACCAAAGCGTACATTCATGACCCAACTGAGGGAAGCGGCTGCCTCGTCTTTAGATACCCCGTCCCGCCTGGTGGCCACCCAGTTGAGTAATCACCCTCCAGAATTGCAACCCCACCTATCACGGATCGACACACTTTTCCGTCAAGTTCGTTTTATTCGGGAGCCTAAGGACATCCAAGCACAGCTACCCACGTCCCTACTTGGTCTGGAAATTCCTGAGCGCTACCACTTTCTGAAGCAGGGAGGCAAGTTCTTACAATTTGATTCTGGATTGGATACAGGAAGCATGAGACTTTTGATCTTTGGGACCGCAGAAAGCATCGGGTTTAGCGCCATCTTTGTTGATGGTACTTTTTCTGCTTCCCCATCTTTATTTGCACAACTCTTGGTAGTGGTTGGCTTGAGGGTTAAAAAAGCTCTGCCACCACTGTACATTCTCATGCCCAATAGAACTCAAGTCACATACACCAAAGTAATGAACCACATTAAGACCCTTTGTCCCACACTAAAACCTAAGTATGTAATGAGTGATTTTGAGCAAGCATTGGTCAATTCTATGAGATTAGCATTCCCTACGGCGGCTCATAAGTGCTGCTTTTTTCACTTTACTCAGGCTGTCATTCGAAAGTGTCAACTTCTTGAAATTGTTTGGGAAAAATATCTTAAAAATTTAAAGTTTTCTTTGGAAATTCGAAAATTATTTGCCCTAGCTTTTGTCCCTACTGAGAAACTCGTGACCTATTTTAATGAGCTGATGAAAACAGCATTTTATGCCTTGGCATATGATGATGATGTAGAAGATGGCGACCTCGAAGAAGAACAGCGGGAACTACGAAAATTGGTGACATATTTTGAAAGTACCTGGGTCCAGAAGTTTGATCGAAATGGTCAGACCAAATGTGGATTGTACTCTTTCTACTTGTGGAATTGTTTCAAAAATGTGGAAAATGGATGGGCACGAACAAATAACTCGTGTGAAGGTTTCAACAATTCTTTCAATTACATTCATTGTGCTTCTAATCCAACTATTTGGAAATTTATAAAAGATCTGAAACTTAGACATAAACTTGTCCAAAAAGAAATTATGGACATCCGAACAGGCCAGGAAGGAACTCAGAGACACAATAAAGTCTACACAGACTTTACAGCTCGTCTGGAGGCCGTTGTGGCTACGTTTGAGGCGACAAGTTCATTAGAATATTTGACACTTGTCGCACATTTGATAGTCCCAAAATCAAGATTATTATTTTACAATTTCCTGCTATGGAATTTAAAATCCATACTTTATGTGTTAGTGCTACCCAATCAAGTATAACAATTGTAAAATTATTGTCACATTCATAGTAATACAATTTTATTTCTTCTTCAAAAAATATACTGGAAGTTTCATAACCTTCTATAATAATTATAAGAGTTACAATAATTGTGTGTGTTTTCTGCATTTTTTATGACTCATAATCTTATTAAATTAAATATGAAAATTCAATTTGTTTCTATTATTTCGTTGAGGCATACGTCGTATATTTTTTCATTCCGCTTTGAACTTTCAAGAACAAGTCCCCATTGGAACCGACTTGAAATTTTTTGGAATAGAGGAAGCATCTAGAACGGTTTGCGTCTGCACCGGGACTAAAATTTTAATATTTTATTTTTGTACAGAAATGTAGCAATGTGGGGGTTAGAACTGACCGGGGTAGAAATGTGGAGGGTAGAAGTCGCCGGGGTTAGAAATGTGTGGGTAGAAGTCGCCGGTTTGAAATATCAGGGATAGAAATCGCCGGCATTCGATATATTAAAAGCTGTAGTGAATTACTCAAAGTATCAAAGGTCACACTCACAGGTCAATAAATTTTGTAGTATTTAAATATTCAACATGTCAGCACGAACCATTCACAAATAAACTTTGAATTTTCAAGTTACAGCGTGTCTCTCGGAGTCTCTCCATGTCCGGACCAACAGATTGTGAGGAGAACGGTCAGGGTGGCCAGAATGAAAATCAATTTAGAGTTAGACATCCTAGGATCTTTGGTTAGTTTCAACTTTAACCGGTCAATTTTGTCAAAAACAATCAGTAAATGTTCAACTGGTCCTGAGTCGACGTTGACGTGAATCAAATTTCTGAATTCTGAATACTGAAATTGAATTTTTGTCTCCATGAAATTGAACATTTTATACAAAAAATATTTTGAAATTTAAATTTTTCCTTGTCATCCTCTTATTATTTACGTTGATAAGTGGACTTGTTATGACAAGATTCTTCAATTTATACGATTTACAATGATTAAAATTTACACAGTAGCTAACAATAAGTCAACCATTTAATTGATTCGATTGAATTGAACTCAAAAGAAAAATATGGCAATTCATCATTTGCCAATTTGTTTTCAGTTTAATTTTGTCGAGAACTCGAGAGTCATAATTTACTAACCAATTACAAGATAATAAAATTGTAGGAAAAAATTCATGCTTTCAAATTTTCAAATTATGATGGCCTCTCTTTTTGAGACTTTTTGGGGTCCATGTAGTTTTGACTGTGAGTTTGTAATAAAATTATTTTTGGCCATTGTTTCACAAAATTATGGAAATATTTGATGACATCATTTATCAACCTCAGGGTTACTCACTCTGAATGACTGACATAAAAATTATTCATGAAAACTTAAAATTGCCTTATTGAAACCTTGAACTCATTTGACATTTTTCATTTGCTTAAATGTCAATGACGTTACGCTCCTCCAATTTTTCAGATGATGATGGAGGAGTTTAAGGTATAAAATATAACTGTTGCCATTCGCCAATAGGTTTGACTACCATTTCATTTTCACAGCAAGTTTAATATTTAAATTGAGCATTGTAGTATTCACTCCAATTATTGGAGTGAATACTACAATGAAAAGGAAAATTATTTTTCTTTTCGATTATTGTACATGGTTCAATGATGAACATTTAGTTGATGAGAAAGTGTTGTAACTCTGTACAAAGTCAAAGCCGGTTAAAGCCCCTCATGGTATCCTCTTCAGTAAAGTGTTGAGTACTTAAGGTGACGTTGAACCTTATTTTGAAGGGTCAAAAGCGGGACAAAGTGGGCCCATGACAGGATTGTGAGAATGACACATCATGATGCTCAAGTCTCAATGTTGACACTTTTCATGTGTGCATGTGGAGCATGAGAATTTAAACCAATAAAAAAGTAATTTGATCAAACTATCAATTTTTCATTTTATTCATACATTTACAATTAGTTTTTATCCCTCAAATTATAATGGAATCAAATCCTTGCAAAAAAATTAATAATTTAATCATGTTCTACACATTTAACAGTTATCTCAAATACTGTCAAAAGTGAAGGTCAGAGCCTCAGAGCTAAAAGTAAAATTCTATTAAAAATTTTGACCACCTTTTTGTACAACTGGTAGCTTACCAGGAGTGAAATTTGGGGTGGTAGAAAAAAATCGAGATTTTATTGTCCAATGAGTTATGAATTTAGAGCTAGATTAAGGCATATAAAAAAGAAAAATTAATGTACAGCATAGAATTTTGCAAAATGTTACAAGTTGTATGAACGTATGAATAAGAAACGGGTCAAATTTTGGGGCTGACTTCTAGCTACAGCCATAGCCACATTTACCATTGATACAGCCCTTACTACCACAACAAGATTTGACTTCCCCAGCCTTACATTCCTTACCCACCACAATGCAATTTTTACATTTCCCCTTGACCTTCTTGTCACAATATAAACCGTCATCACAGACGGCTAAGCTTCCCTCTTTATTGCAAGTTTCGCCCAACTTTAATTGGATGACCCTACACTGATAATCCTCTTTCTGAATCCTGCATGGTTTACATTTTAGCCCTTTACAACAGACGGAAGGGGAACGGCTGAAATAATCCTTACAATCCACGGTCACACCCAGAAATTTTGAACATTTGTTGGCTTTAGTACAGAACTTACCGTCTCCACATTTTTCTTTTTAATTCTGGAACGTGCACTCCTTTTCGTCTTGAGCTCCATCACGTGCTCGACATCTTGAGCAACATGTCTTGACCACCGTCTCATCTGGACCACAATTGAGGTCAGAATTGGATCGAGGGACTTCCTCTTCTGGATCCTCTGGCTCATCCGGCAAATTGGCCCAACCGGTTCCAGTTCCCTCTCGCCATCCTGTGGACAAAAATATGGAATTATAAAATGAGATTAAAAAATTGACTTTTGTTCTTATCCATTTTTAAATTAATTTTTCAGAATTTTAAAGCACGCTCAAGTCGACTGTGTCAGGGCCGTCAGGAGCAGCGGCGGATGTGGATAAATTGACAAGGGTCGTCAGGATGAGGAGAGAGACGAGAGTCGTAGTGAGCCCCGTGCCTGCATTTTCTGACAATCTCGCGAACCTAGTTCCGAGACAAAAACTTTTGGGCTTTACACTGGATATTATGGACATTTCATGGCTTGTAAAATAGGTAGTTTTGGGTCGAAGTAGAGTTCAGTCAGTGTCACTAATCATTATTCTGATCCCTCCTACTTTCTAGCCCACAATAGGACCATGTTGGCAGGATTCTCATGTTAAATCCCTTTGGTGCCTCGAATGTTAAATGGGTATATTGCCTCCATTCGCATAAATTTCCACTGCTGCCTCCCGTGCTATTTGCTACTGCCTCTGGGTTCCATATTAATTACATGGCCTAGGTTTTGTATGGGAGGGAGCATAGAGATTCCGGTAAAGATCTCTCCTTATTGAAATTGCTATGGTTCAAATCTAATTTACCTCCTGCTCCTGGAGTATGTCATAATTTCTCATAATCAGCGGTCTATACTTTATGCCGTAATTTTAAGATCCGAATCGTTGGCCTACAAGCTTAAGGGCTAAGGGTCCATATCCTGTCTGTTGGGGAGACAAGCCTAAAAGGTCGTTATTTTAATTGAGGTTCTAATGGGCCCGCTATGGGACAAAAGTCACGCGAGTATTATTGAAAACTTTTCAATGACCTATGCCATCTAAAAGGCTCTTTTATTTCTGGTTCATTAATGTCCGGAGTCTATTCATTTGGAAAAATGGTCGCCTAATTTCAATCCCTGACTTACTTAAATGTTACCCTAACAAAAGTATGAATAATGTTTACGTTTATAAACACAAACTGTCATCTTCAGAGAACAAAGTGAGGAGAAGGACGTACACAATTCAGGACGGGATGATTCTTTTGCTACCCCCGGGATTGTTCAGGGGGCCTCCGATCATGGTGGTGGCCTTGTACATTTTTCACCCATCTTCCCCACAATTTATCTACTCAGTCATGCCGCGTCATTATCAAACTGGCGGGATTTTTATACTTCTGGGTTTCCATGAAGTGACTCAACTGTTGACGACAGTTGCCACTATTTTCTACGTTCTCTACGAGATGCTGGAATTCATTGAGACTTGTAATGACAATTTGAGTAGGGGAATTGACGCACAAAAGTGATGACAAAATATGTTTGAAAATATCATTTGAGGGACACGCATTTGAGACTGATTTGATTTTCTTGATATTGAATGTTCACTGACCGGATTTTTTATTTACAGGTCAGCAAGTACAAGCGAAAATAAGTTGACAATTGGAGAACTTGTGGGCTACTGCAAGGAAGCGAGGGTGATTGAACTTGCCTTGAAATTGTTCAACCTAGCCTTTGCCTACATCATTCTTTTGTTTAAACTTTTCCTCATTACTGCCACCATCACTTACCTCTATTTTGGGATTCGACTAATTCATACTCACTATGTTGTGGCCGCCATTTGCCTTGTGTCAAGTGTCTACATCATTCCAATGTTTGTCATTCTCTTTGACAAGGCTTTTGCTATTCCTGGAAAAATGGAAGCATTCAAGGTGGGGATTTTGGTGTCGGCACAGGAACTCCAGTGGAAGGAGCATCGGGACTACGTGAAGAGAAGAGTGGGTGTCCCGACAAAAGATCGTCTGACAGAAGATCGTCCGATTTATACCCACAAATCCGACTGCTTGTGTGATTGTGGGGTCATCAAAGTCAGGTTAGGTTAAAAACAGGAAAGACCCCGCAGTAGCAGGACTTAACATAAGACTTAATGACAACACCCGAGGGTATTTTGTCCATTTTTGCTGGATTTCAGAAACAGGCAAACAAGCGGCCGCGAGGTTAAATGACGCAAACGTAACCAAAATGGACCAAATTTCCAAGACCAATGAAGACTGATGGCCCAGCTCAACGTGAACTGTGTGCGGAACGAGTCTCTTGCTGATACCGAGTTTTTCGAGACTGAATTTTAGTATTTAAAATCGGACGATCATTTTTTGGACGATCTTATGACGAGACGATCAACTGTCGGACGATCTTTTGTCGGGACGATCAAATGACGGACGATTTTATGTCGGGACGATCTTTTGTCTAGACGATCTTCTGACCGGACGATCAAATGGCCGGACGATCAAATGTCGTACGATCTTCTGTCGGACAGTCGAAGAGTGGTGTCGGTGGCGGATGTAGGGATAAAAGTTGGGGACTTCCACACCCTTGAGAGAACATCAACCCCCAACTTTGTTGATTTTGTCACGAAACAAGTCTCAAGTTTGCTCATCACCTTCCCTTGAATCCTTGACTACTTGAATTCGGAGTTGGGGCTTGACCTTTGCTTAAAGTTTGCTACAATTCATGAGTTTCGCAGGCACAATAGACAACGATTATAGAGATGAGAGATGAGAGCTGTTAGTCAATGAGTATGGCTGAAGTTAAAACACTGACCCTAAAATTTAAATGTGGTACTTAATTTTTAATTTAGTTTCTCCCGTTCTGACAGTGCACAGTGGAAGAAGGGGTGAAAACAAGTTGTGATTGAAAATCATATTAATAATAAAATTTTGCACCGTGGTTTAATCAAGTAGACGTAATTAAAAATTGTTTTTAATTTTTTAAATTGTGTTCAAAGTTAGCGTGAGTATTTTAGTAATAGGATCTATGTTAAACGATTAGAGTATCTGATATGAGATCAACCAAAGTCAAAAGTGGATGCAGTGGGGATTATAACAAAAGTTTACTAGAAACCAAAATTTTTAAAAGGGCACTATTTTCTCCAAAAAGGGCACATTTGTTTCTAAAAAGGGCACACTTTTATCTAAAAAAAATCCCAATTTTTCCATAAATGGAGAATTTGCTCCATAAAAGAGCACTTTTTTAGCAATTAAGTGCAAAATAGCTTTTGCGGAAGGGAAAAAGGGCACTTGACTAGGAACCATTCGTGGAGGCTAGGAACCACAAAAAAGGACTAGGCAACATTAAATGGTTCATAGTTAACATCTTATAATCCCCACTGAGTGGATGATGCACTCGACTCCTCTCCACACGAAATTTACTTTAAAAAACCTATACAATCCAAAGACCAAAGTATTGGGAGTTGGGACTGGGACGGCTAGGATGTATGCAATGTAATTTTGCCAATGATTTGTGTTAAAAAATATGTTTAAAAGTGGGGTAAATATAAAGTTCCGGCAAAGGAGGAGTTTGCGCGAAGTACAGGGTGACCCTGAATTTTTCACAAAAAAACACCTCCAACACAAGTTTTGGAGGTGTTTCGCAAATTTGGATATGTTATTATTTTATTATTACCAATTACCCATGTAAAACTGCAAACTGCACCTAATTCGAATTGTGATTATTGTGAAGTTACAGAAAACGTTTATTATAAATAGCTTCGTAATTAAATTAAATGTCATTATTTCTCGCTTTCTGCACTTATTCGGTAATAGGTACGAAGTGAGTCAACTCCGACATGGAATAGTTTTCCATAATTTAAAGAATTTCGGTTCAGGATTTTTTTTTGTCCTGTTCATAATGAAATTTTGAATTTTTTTAACTTGCCTGAATTTTGATATGTTGACCCTGACCACTGTGACATGATCTTTTGGAAAAACACGATTTTGGAGTGTGGAAAAGCTGAAAGGATGTGGGAAATGAGCTGGACATTGGTACGGATCCGTTACCATTTAAAAAGTGAGGAGATCTCCTCACTTCTTAGATTGAATTTATTTGTTTCTCATGGAACCATTGGGAGCACCTAGTGAACTAGTGAACGTTAAATTGTGTAAATTTTTGAAACAATTTTCAAGTGAATGTCCCTTACGTTGAGGCAATCGAGAATAAATGTTCTGTCATATTGTGCAGTAACCTGACAATGACAAACCTAAGGTAATCTCTACCGTTTTGAATATTTTAAAATTTAGAAGAACATTGTGGGTCAAGCGTCAATGTCAACTCTTTGCATAAACAACTCAAGAGGTCACTGAATTTGTCAATTTTTTGCTGGCATTTTTCTTAAAATGGCATCTACTTTGCTTGTGTTTCCAAATAATTTACTAGTGCCAAAAATTCCAGCCTTTGACAATTCCTCTGCGCACAAATGGAGCCCAGCGAGGCAGCGATGCTACTTGATTTTGTCTATCCATTTTGGACACGTGGACGAATTGGACAGCAGAGCAGCTAGACACTGTGCCCGAATTTAAACAAATTATACAACTTTGAACAATTCCAAATCGACCCAAGCCTTTTCAGTTTTAAAATATTAAAACCTAGGGAGCGGTCAACATACTAATAGATGAGATAGGTAAAGTTATAGTGGTGTGGAATAGTTTATGGAAATTATTGATAATTGAAATATTGATTTTTACAAATAAGTCAACGTTTTGTACTCTCATTTTCAATTTACTTTTATTATTTGAAACTGAGCTTTACTTAATATGTCTCAATTTTCAAAAAAAAACTCCACTTTTTTTAAAGACTCGTCATCAGTCTACAATCAACTTGAACCACCAATTTTTCATGTAGGATCAAAATGAGTCACGGACCTCCACCCCCAAAATTACTTCCCGCCATTACATTGACAATGACGCTACTCATTATTCTTCTTATCGTAAAGGTCAGTATCATTCATACTTTACCCTTACCATTGGTTTTGCCCATCCTCCAAAATTTAAACTTGTCGCCATTCCTTCTGTCCTCCGAAAAATGTTTGCTTTACATACAAGACCATGGTGCCACACTCACGACGACGTCCAGTTTTGATTTTGTTGGAGTTGGAGCTGGACCAGGAGCTGACTCATCATTGGGGGGCGTCTTGGGGTCAAGGGAAAAGGCGCCAATAATTTTGAACTCTATTCCCATCCTTAACAATTCGATTGATGTTGATATTTATGAAAATTCTTCAATGAAGAATCGACTGATGTTAGGAAACCCACTTTGGGGTCACCCCTTACCTAATTCAAAATCCATCCACTGTTACGTCGCCACATTTATTTACACTCACTCCCTAGCTTTGTATTGGTACAACAATTTCACCGCCAAAAACGAACCTCCTTTTGAAAATGAATTGTCCTTGCACGGTCCCGATATTCTACCTTTCGAGGAGTACTTGAAACCGACAATGACCTTACTTGTACTCATACTCCCCAACGACCCCAACTATGGAGGCAGAGTACTTGACCTCAAAAATTCAACTGTGATGGTCTTTCTCACCTATCTTGCCATGACATATTGGACACCAGTCCCAATATTTGTAATACAAATTCACAACCGGAACCGGAACCAGAACCAACTCCAGGCGCACGTCAATGCTGTGACCACTGACCTTGACGAAGATGAGACGATGAGGGTCCATGGCTTTGAAGGAGACAAAAAAATGCGTCAACTTAATTATAGGGCAGTTGACATTGACCCTGACTCAGAGATGAATTGGAATGAGGGAACTTGGTGTTTGGGTACAAAATTCAATCCCAAATTAATTCCATTTCACTGTATCGGCACGGAGTCAAATTCAAATTCACATTCAAATTCAAATAATCCCACCATCATGACTCCAAGCTCATCAGGCTCGTGTCTCCATCAGATGGAGCGATGCTACGAAGCCTCAATTGAAAATGTCAATTTCATTGTGTGGGAGCCAATCACGTTATTTTGCAACGATGCGGATTTGGTTGATCAAAGCAAACGAGGTGAAGACTCCGATTCCGATTCGAAACTCTTTGAGAATAATGAACGAAGAATGTACCTATTTGATTTTACTTCAAAATTGATATTCCAAAATGTCAACGATACCGGTGGGGGTCAATGGTCACTGGGTCAAGCCGTTGTCTGTAAAAAAGAGTTTAAAAAGCCCGAATACATGATGGACTTTGTCGACTATATAATTGTCGGGAGAACAATTTCATTTAATTTTATTACAGCTGATGGAATTTCACACAGTGTGAGTACATTAGGAATCTACACAGCACCATTTGAGACGTCCCTCTGGATTTCCTTGGTTGTTGTCATAGCTACGACAGCCATTTACATGTCGTTCCTCTTACTCATTTTTCAGCGACAATCTGGATCGCCCTGGAGTGTCTGGAGCCTTTTTCTGTCCTCTTTATTTTGGGTGTGTGACATTCTGCTGGAGAAGGCTGTTGTCGTCACAATTCTGCCCGAATCGAGTCTCCAATTAGTCCCATCTAGCCCCGGGAACCCTGTGGCTGTTGACAGAGGTAGTGGGACAAGAAACGCGTCAAGAGGTGTTAGCTCCGAAGACCATATGGGTGTGGCTGTTGAGACACAACGGCCCCAAGAAAGGAGAGCGTCCAGAATAAGAGCCTTTAAAATTATCCTCACTGTTTGGCTCCTGATGGGCATGATCGTCACCAATGCCTACAAGGGCATCATCAAATGCGAGTACACAGCCGTCTACCCCTGGACCACAAAATGGCGCCACTTGAGCGGCAGTTCAAATTCAAGTGACATGGATCTCACCCAATTTAAAATCTACACATCCCAAATCGGAGTCGAGGACTTGAATTGTACTCGAGAAACAAGAGACGTGGAACTGGTCCATGCCTCATTTGGAGAGAAACGAAGGGTTTCAATGTCGTGGAAATATTTCATTTTTACAAAACAAATAAGTGAGCCGACTCTCGTGGACTGGATGGGCTGCTCAATGCTCTGTTCGGACATGTCCTACAATTACAACGAGAGTAATGATGATGAGAATGAGATGATCGACTTTTCGGAACTTTCCTTCAACGAATCGCCATGTCGATTCATACCACACTGCCAACGCTTAATTTCGGCTAGTCACATCCTCAATCAAGTTCACGTCGTTTGTGACTCGGATTTGGAGAAAGAGGAAGGACTCTTCACAGAACTTTCCAAACCAGGGACCTTACTTTTGTTCCCAAGGGGAGAATTCAAACATTTTTGGAGGCAATTTCAAAACCATATGGAACAAAATCCTGACAGGGGTGTGGCCATCTCTCATAATTATAGAATATTGGATGACTCCTTCACTTCAATGAGATTCTTGCTAACTGTGATTCCCAAGCGAATTCCAACAAAGTTTAGGGATGTCGTTCCCATTCGAATCAAGAATTTGATCAGTTCTGGACTCTACTGGCATCATGAGAAAGGTTTGAAGGATTTTAAGGAAAGGGAGTTTGAGACGATTGAGGTGGATGGTGGGGTGAGACTGTTTAGGCCATTGAGTTTACTCAAGTCGGATTTTCATTTAGGGTTTCAACTAGCCTTGTGGATGGTAAATGTGGCCCTTGCTGTCTTTGTGATGGAAGTGGTGACAATATGGGTAAATTCGGGTGTCACTCTAATACGCGGTTTCTATTCCAATTGGCTATCGGATGAGACTAGGGTGACCACCTTGTGAAGGGTCAAAGGGGTGACCCCCCCCCCCCCCAAATAGGGTTTAAACAACAACGACTAATTGCTACCTAAAGTGTTTTCATTTCTTCACTGGGGATGACCAGATAGTTGGTCCGTTGGTCCACCTCAGAGGATATTATAAGGGAATCCCACTGGTCACCATTTTTTCAAAAAAAAGGTACAATTTCTGTACAAACATGGCACATGCTTTTAAGGAAAAAGGTCACTATTCATCAAAAAGGGAAAATTACCAGCATAAAAGGGCACATTTTCTCCAAAAATAAAATATGTGGGTGCAAAAAAGCTTTTGTGAAAATGAAAAAGAGCATTTGACTGGTCACCAGTTTTTGGGGCTGGTCCCCATTTAATGGTGACCACTTTACCGTTATAATATCTCCTGGTCCACCTTGACCTTAACCTGCATACTTGAAATATACGCCCCCTTGCTAATGTGGATTCAGCGGAAAAAGTTAAATGTCAGAAGAAAGAGCACCTCTTAATCACAATTTACAATGTAGTTAAGGTTATTAAGTTGATCAAATTAAAAATCATAATTATTTTAATTAAGTTAAATTGTGGTTAAAGAACTTTATCAAAACTCTAAACGTTTTTAGCAATTACCCCTTGACAGAAAAATTTTGTTGGATCGGCTTACTTATTTTGTGCTTGCAAGATTGCAAGATTATCCAGGCACAGGATAGACAATTTAGAGCCATTTAAAATAAAATCAGTTGAGTGTATTTAGTATTTCGTCCATGTTACCTCTACCGTGTCCTCTGTGACCTTTACTTATGGAAAAAACCGAAAAAAAAACCATTCCGCTTTAATGGTCATAATCAAGCCCTGCTGATAAAACCTCAGTCGTTGCCTCGTACCATTTGAGAATATGAACCACTTCTTGTTTGCAGAGCGATCAGAATTTACAACAGTTGAGTAAATTCCTTAAAAGCTTTACAGTGACTCGGGTCAATCACAAATTCATTCGTGAGCTACCTTCAAATCACAACATCAAGAAAAGATCCTTTGAAAACGTTTAGAATGATACGAAAAAAATATTTGTATTTTGTCTGGACTTCATTCTCGATTCTGTCAACCCTGGAAATATTCCCAGCTTGCTTCAATGTGTCCACCGGGAAAATCAAAATCATGACCACTGGATGGCGACGCAGGCTCTTTTATTTGTGGTTCATTAATGTACAGAGTCTGGCACTATGGAAAAATGGGCGTCTGATTCATTCGTTGACATTTGGGAGCCCCCCTTCATTCCATGACCTGCCAATATTCCTCGCTTTGAGTATGTCCTACCTCATTAATTCCTTTTGCATGGTGTCAATTTTTATGCTCAATCCAAGTCTCAACGAAGGTGTCTTCAATGAGGGTCACTTAAGCGATGGCGGTGAATTCAAAAATTTATAGCAGCTTAACAAAACTTAAGACGCCATTTGGAATTTGTTGAGCTTGCGTCGTTCATTTCAGATAACAAAGTAAAGCGAAGTGCCTACACTATGCAGGCTTGGTTGATCCTTATGCTGCCCTCGGGGTTATGCGGGACTTGTCCCCTCATGATGGTCTCCCGCTACATTTTTGACCCCTCAGCCCCGCACTTCATTTATGCAGCCTTGCCGCCTCATCATCAAACTGACGGGATTTTCATAGTCCTCGGTCTCCATGAAGTGACCACCTGTACACGTCAATATCCATCACTTGTTACGTACTCTATGACATGTTGGCATTAATTGGAACTTGTAATGACAATTTGAGCAAAGAAATCGAAGCACAAAAGTAATCACAAAATAATTCATACAATTTTACGGAAGCATCTGACTGAAGCTGTCTTGTGTTACCTTGACTTGACCGGATTTTCATTTCAGGTCAGGGAATCAAAATAAACTCTCACTGGAACGACTGCTAGACTATTGCAGGGAGGCGAGGGTGATTGAACTTGACTTGAAATTATTCAACTTTGCCTTCGCCTACATCATTTTTTTGTACTTCCCTTCATCACCGTCACCATCACTTGTTTCTATTTTGGAATTCGGTTCATCTATACCCACCATTTAATGGCCACCATTTGCCTTGTAATCAGTCGTTATTGCATTGGTATTTTTGTTGTGCTCTTTGACAAGGCGTTCGCCATTCCACAAAAGATGGAGGCGTTCAAGGCGGAGATTTTAGTGTCGGCACAGAGACTAAAGTAAAAGGAACATCGGGGTTATGTGAGCCCGTACGAAAGTTTTCTGATAATTTTTTGACCAGAAATTTGGGACGCTGTTCTGGTGACTTGTGCAAGAGTCTGCTGGAAATTCCAGTTAAAAAATTTGGAAAAATATTCCTGGGTCAATTTCACACCATGTGAGGTGACCTTTATTTTTCACCAGAAATTTGGGACGTTTCTCTGCAGAATTCTGCAGAAATGCCATTATTTTTTCGTACGGGAGGAGGCGGGTGGTCTCGGTGGCGAATGTGGGAATAAAAGTTGGGGATTTCCACAACCTTGAACGAACCTCCACCCCCAATTTTGTCGACTTTATCACGGAACAAATCTCAAGCTTGCTCATCACCTTCCCTTGAATTCCACAATGACAAAAATTTTATTGTTATTGTAATTGAGTATTAATTTTTCCGACCTTCAAAATTTGTTTTTTCGCCTTCAGTTTTTAATTTTCTTATACTTAATTCTTTTTGCCGTCACTATTTGTAAAATCGCCTTCACAATTCAGAACTTGGCCGTGAAAGTTAATTCAAGATTTTCCTGAGTGAGCAATGGTTTCTTGAGCGTCATTTTATCTTATTTTTCTCATTGAGTTTGGAATAATATGTTTACTCAGAATCATATCTTGATATCTGTAATAGCGAAATATATGCTGTTTCTACACAACCACAATATTCATATAGATCATTCATTCATTCATTATAAAATGTGTGTGACATTACCAATACATTGCAACTACAGTGACATTAATATTACGTAATACGTGGTCATTGGCAAAATTTCTTTGGCACTGCAACATGATTAGAAATTTATATTAAAATGCTTCAGTTGAAATTCAAATATTTTTTGATGTACTTTGAAGTATAATTCATTATTCAATTAATTTTCAGTTAAATTTTGTACATGTTTTTAATCACTATGAGAGCAACGTTTGTTTCCCAAAATATTTTACATGGGCTGATCTGACAATCAGAACTGCATCCGCATTGTCTGACTTCGTACTTTACATACTGGCAACTTTCAAGGCATATCATTAAACTTTGACGGCAAATTCCTAAAAGTTCCTATAAATCATTAAGGCATCATAATTCACTCAGAAAAAGTTGGGATTAATTTTGAAGGCCAAGTTCTGAATTTTGAAGGCGATTTTACAAATAGTGACGGCAAAAAGAATTAAGTATAAAAAATTAAAAACTGAAGGCGAAAAAATTAATTCTGAAGGTCAAAAAGATTAAGGCAAAAAAATTAAAAACTGAAGGCGAAAAACAAATTTTAAAGGCGCATTAAATAATATCTCATTGTAATTATTAGAATGATATAATTTCTTAAATCTGTTAAATCTTTTTAATAATAATTTAAACGCGTCGTTGGGGAGTTCGTCGTTCGTGTTATGCTGAAATGTTGTCCTAGCCAGTAGTTTCGAAACTTGACCCTGTTCTTAAAAACGTAAAACTAAATCCTCCAGTGGTGACATTAGTAAGCATTTAAGTCACTCTAAATTATTAGTAGTTCGAAACCAAAGTTCAAAAGATATGTAGATGACACGGCAATAAGATAATGCAGTTCATTTTTAGCTCTGCGAGTACCGTCATGGCATGCAACATCTATAAAGGGCCTTTAAACGTGATTGACTGCATAGTAGAAGAATAAGAAAACAGTTTTTCAAAGCACTTTTTAATTCTACTGCTTGTTGAAATTTCTTATTTTTGCCTCCAACTTCTTTCAGCCAATTGAATGTGGCCAATTTGTAAATTGTAAAATTGGCCAAATTCCAAATTTGAAAAGGACGAAATACTAATAAACTAATACGGATTTTGATGGAAGCGGAAGCTCATAAAATTCATAATAAATTCACTGTGCAAAAAGCCTAAAAATTAATTTTGCTGTCCCCTGTCCCTCTAGCTCGCGGTCTTAAATTGCAAAATTTGTAATCATTGTGGAATGTGGATCCATGTACAGCTGCGTGGTTTTGAAGCAAAAGGTAAAATGTCTCATTTGTTATATCTTGTGCATTAGAGGTACCTGTGCCGGTACTTTTAATACTTTTATTGAGCCAAGTTCCTTGACCAAGTACAGTTTGAATGAGAAACTTAAAAATTCATAGCTGTATGACTAGGGAACGTGAGACATTGGCGATGACAAAGGGACAGACAAAATGGAGCAACGATAATTAAAACCATTTCAGTATTTCCTGGAGGTGACCTGTGACGTCCACCATCAGCCACCATGTCCCAGCTATGCTTCATAAGTTGTAACATTAGACAGCTCACTTTATTCATCGTCTTTTTCTCGTTCCCAAATTTCCTCTGCCTTGTCTGAAGAATTAAGAGCCATTTATTTTAAACAGTTGAATAAAATTTGTGTGGACTGACTCTGGACTGTACTTCCTTTTTGATTTTTTGATCGGACTTAAAATTCGAACATCTGCATAAAAATAAAATTGTGTGAAAATTTGGAAAATGATACGAAAAAAAGATTTGTACTTCGTCTGGAGCTCATTCTGGGTCATCTCAACCGTGGGAATTTTCCCAGCTCGGTTCAATGTGTCCAATAGGAAAATCAAAATTTTGACCAATGGGTGGCGTCGCTGGCTCTTTTATTTGTGGTTCTTTAATTTGGTGAGTTACACGCTGTGAAAAAATGGGCGTCTGATTTACTCTCTCACGATTGGGATCCACCCTGCGATTCATGAGCTGCAAATATTCCTTGCTTTGACCTTTCCCTTGTAGATTCCTCTGTGGGCACAAAGTTGGCGGCCAGCGTCCAGTCGGCGGCCGAGATTTTTTTCTAAGGTCCAAACGGACCCCTACAACACTGTCCCCTTTCCAATAGAAACCAAGGGTTCAAAGGCATGCAGGTACTCGCCTCTACCTTTTTAATCCTCTACAAATGTTTGCTTTTTACTCCCGTCTGTGCAGGAATTTTGGGTACAAAATGTAAACATATGAAACAAATAGGGGGAGTCTTTATTTCTACAAAAGTACATATGTTAGGATTTAAATGGTTTAACTGACCAATTCTTGACTTAGAACTGTGTATAAGGAAATGAAAAATAAATAAAATCAATTTAATGAAACTTTATAATATTTAATGATTGATGGCAGGGTGGCTTTACACAGATGACGAAATCAGTTTATAGGTATTACAAATTTTAATGAGGCGACACAAATAGAAAAATAATCATTAAAAATTATTTTAATTTAAATCTGGTGCGATTACTGGGGCGTCTTCCAGAGACGATCTAGTGTTGTTGGATGATTTAGTGATGATGGGGCTAGAATCATTTTCATTTTGACTCCCCGTTAGACTCAAGGATATTTCAACGAAAATTGCGGGATTAATATCTTGAGTCAAGATTTTTCTCCCGGCTGATCTTGTGTCCAACATTTGACTGTGAATATTCTGCAAAGATCATCATTTCAATGTGTCAATTTTAACATAATTCAGTGACAAACTAAATACAAATGCGACTATATTACTGTTGGCAAAAACTAATTCACGAAAAAATTAAGAAAGCTTAGCTTTCTACATTGCTCGTTCTGGATTCACATCAAACAGAGATTCATTTCATCTTCAATTAAATTGCGACCCCAGCATTTCTTAGCCAACTCACCCCACAAAGAGCCTTCTTCTCTAGAATTCCGAAAATTCCAGTTTAAATTTTCCGAATGTATGATGATCGTACCTCCTACCTAAGATAAACAGTGTCTACTACATTAATCGAATCAAATACTGCCGGTGTGTGCATTATTTTATTGTTTTATTTTATTATTTTGTAAACTTATTTCGTAAATAATATTGGACTAAAAATCAAACCTCAAAGTTTGAGGCTCAAAGAGATAATGTCATTTAAATTTATGAAAAATGGTCAGTTAGACATGTTGATGTCAAAATGTACTTCTGCACAAATAAAAGGGCTTAAGTATTTTTTGTTATTCTTAGTAAAAAGTTTTTACCCAAAATTCCTGCACAGACGGGAGTAAAAAGCAAACATTTGTAGAGGATTAAAAAGGTAGATGCGAGTACCTGCATGCCTTTGAACCCTTGGTTTCTATTGGAAAGGGGACAGTGTTGTAGGGGTCCGTTTGGACCTTAGAAAAAAATCTCGGCCGTCGACTTGACACAGCAAGTAATTTACATTTTCTCTTGTTCTTCTTAGGTTGTGCTACCCAGATTGTTCCGTGGACGAAAATTCTGTCTTGGATTTGAGGCGGCCTTTTTGTTTCTCGTCCCGTTGGAGTCGCCTTTTCTTTTTCCATTACAACTACATCTGAATCTGGTCTTCCAAAAATTCAAAGAGTGATAGTTACTCCATTATACCCAGCTAATTCAATGAATTGTGAACTTTATCCCCAACTCAAATGCAACCCATCCAAATCCTGCCAGCTGGTCCTACAATTGAAGAAACCCAAAAAATCTCAAGGGACTTGAGAAGAAAGTTGACATGGCTAAAACCAAGTTAAACCAAAAAAAATCAAAAGGACTCAAGTTTCAACTTTAATTGAGATTGGCTAAATAATCAAGTTTCCTCATGATCCTTTCAATTTCGTCCCTACTCTGTCGCCCATCACATTTTGCGAAAGCATTACATTCTGTCATTGGTCATTCCCATAGTGAAAATGTTCAAAATGAACAATTTGTGACTGACTTGACCTTCAACTTTGATTTTTGAATATTAATTTTAGAATGACTACCACATATTAACAATACTTTTATTATTTTTTGTTTTGTTTAAAATTTCCCTTGACTTTTGATGCAATTTCCTGTATTTATTTATTATAAAATGTTGATTTGTTTTAATCGTTAAACATACCCATTTAACCTAATTTCTCGTTCTGTATTTTTATGTCATTTTATTCCACATCAAGTACCTATTATTACTTAAATTAATTTGAAACATTAGAGGCATTCATGTTTACAGATCGGATTACATCATAAGAATTCCAAACTTGACGGCTGGGGAACGGTGGGACTGCATTTACACTATGATCTAAACCATGGCAACCGAACGGATTTGGCATCAGAAATATTTTTCCAGCACAAATGACCTCGGTTGCCATAGGCAACACCAT
>JAQIVZ010001928.1:0-25867 GCA_034700945.1 Arrhopalites spinosus
CGACGGACAAAAAGGTTGAAAAAGTGACCGCTGGAAATTTTAGCTATGGATTACACTTTATCGTCTGCAAGAGGTCTTAATCTCTAAATATCTACCTTTATTTTTTTTTAAAAAAAATTATTTGGTTCATTGACTGCTCTTCTTTGCTCTTCTTCTTGAAAGGAAAAAAAATAGTTTCATCATACATATCTTGTGTATTTGCAGGGGTATCACAGAAGTCATTCGTTTATTTAACTACATACAATTATTATCACTCCACATAGACACTGACCACTATTTCCCATCTAAATTTGGTCTACAGAAGAATTTTTACCCAATCGGTCAACCTAAGCCAGAGGCTAGATAATCCTCTCCCATACTTTATGGATCTTTGTCAACTTCATACTGTATACTTGCTCTGTCAATATATATTTATATATTATACTACTACTATTATTATCTCTACAATACTTCTCTCGTCTCTTTCGCATCAAACTTTAGAGTACTCGCTCCTCTTCTCATACATTTTTTACTTTATTTATCTACCTATACATAATAATGAGTACAATAGTCCGTATACTTACTTCATATCAACTACAATTACCATATACACATATTTTTGTACTCTATTTCGTACAAGACCGCAAAACAGGGCAATTCAATATAAGAGACAGAGAGGGGGTTTTTTTTCTTGGTAATCTACATAATATGTACATGTCTCATACATAAAAAAATATATAAAAACAATTCAATTCTTCCACAATATGTACATTCAATATTATATCTCATGGACGACCCATGGTACATAAGAAGCATGCAAGACAACATGGGTACAAGATATGAAGGATGGGAGTAGATTTTTAAGTACAATACCTGCATATATATATTATATTACTTTTAGTTTATGAATAAAAGAATAAGGGGAAAAATACATTTTTTTTACCTGTTCTAGGCTCTATAATGCTCTAAAGATTTTCTATTTTAAGGATTTGGTTATGATAAACATATTTTAAGGAAAAAAATTGTCATGTGGAGACAAACTTCTACAGAGTATTATAATAATAAAGGAAGGATGAACCAGTTGAAAGGTCGGTCGACATGACTCTCTCGACTGCCGCCTTCTTCTTCTTTTTGGTCTTTTCTCTATCTCTCTCTTTCTTGAAAGTAAAGACTAGAATTCACTGAGTATTCAACTCTTTTTTTCCTTATTCTTTATCATACTCTTTAATATACATATCACACCATTATAATATTGGTCCTCTAATATACATACACACACAAAAATAACTTTTAAACGATGACAGTCAAACTAAAATGTACACCCTAGAAAAAGCAAAATTAAACAACAAAAAATTTCTACGTCTCTTCTTCTATACATGTACATCAACAATAACATATTCATATATATAGACTAGAACATTATCACACACAAAAAAATACTTTTTTCTTTGAATGCAATGAATTGTGCATGTGATTCTCTAATGCACTCTCTCTCTCTCTCTTGCTCCTCTGTCTGACTTAATATTGACCCTTCAATTACCAACAAAATTTGACCAACATCCTCAGGCTTGGCCAAAGAGGACTGTCATTTTTTTCTTTTTCTTCTTCTTCTTCTTCCTCTTCTTCTTCCCAGTCGACAAACCTTTTATAAATGCCATCTCTTTCTATTTTGTATCCTATCCTGGAGACAAATCATTAGTGGAAATAGTTGAAACGACTACTGAGAATAGAGAATTTTTCGACAGTTTGTCTTCTCTTCTTGAGATGTGTACAAACTATTGAGAGAGAGAGAGGGGTAGTATGGATTCTTGTCCCATCGTCTTGAGACAGTTTATGACAAAAATATGAGGGAATCATAAATGGGGCAAGTGTCTGTAGTAAAGAACCATGCGGCATAAATACAACATTATGTACAAACACACACACACATGTATCTCCACTTAAATTTTTCAAGTCAATCGTCCTCAATCGCCTTTTTTTCCTTCTTTCACAGAGAGAGAGAGAGAGGAACCTGGAAGCTTCATGGCATTTTATATAGGACATACACAATATAATACATTTTACCTGCCCTGTCCATCTTCTTCTTGTTGACTGACTAGTGCACACATGTACAATGTGTACATATACATACACATTGAAGGTGAAGAGATGATGATACTCTATATACCTTGCTCTCATAGTTTTCATTCTTCCTGGAAAATGTCCATAAAATATAAAACTTTAGGTTGTATTTCTTCACTTTGAAATCTCCTTGTCAGTCCAAAAAAGCTATCCTCAGTCTTTATTTCGATGAGGAACGTATGGTAGCTTATAGAGAGAGAGAGAGAAATATATATTCGCTTATTTTTAAAAGAGAGACTTTATTTTACCATTTGAATTTTTTTTCTTCTTCAAAGAATGTATACCATCAACATGGTCCATATATTTTTGTACATGTTATTTGAATTCCCTTTTAAGGGAGAATCTTAGAGCTCTCTCTCCGCATCTTCTCTCTCTCTGTATTTGTTGTTACTCCAAAACTCAATTGCGATGGTCTATTGAAAGATTTTTCTTGTTATTATTCCTCTTCTCTTTGAGACAGATTTTTTGGTTCCCAAGATTTCCTTCGATGAGGGATGAGGAAGAGAAGGAGGAGAAGATGAGAAAAAATAGGAACAGCCGGAGAGCGGACAGAGCCAGAGTAAATGGGTACACTATCATCATCCACGCAGCATCACCATCATGTACAAAATTCAATACACAATATATATATATTATACACACATCTTCTCAAGAGAAGAGTGAGAAGAGAAGGAAAGAGATTGAGCATATGACGAGCAGAAGAAGAAGAGAATCAGGTGAAGGAGCCAGCATCAGCAAGCACCTTTTCACTAGGGATCTAGGGATCAAAAGAAATAAGGACACAACACCGAGCTATTTTCCTCTTCCTTTTTATCTCGATCCGTTTCTTACACTTAAACTATTAGTGTAAGGTTGTACACTGTACAGGATACATATAATACATGTATACGAGCAGAATCTCTCTTTGAATCTCTCAAGATACTCTAGATTGTAACTATTAACTATCATACAGTTTACCTGTGTGTGTATACAAAGGTGCGTACATCGTCAGCCTTCCTTCCTTTTTTTCCTTCTTCTTTTTTTGGTACTTCTTCTACTCTGGGACTACCGCAACTTTTTATCCAAAGGCAAGAGGGACCAGACTCCTCCTCCGTATGTATTCTAGCTTTTGCAATGATGATGATGGCACAAAGATTTTTAAAGGATCCAGATGATTCCAATGAAAGATGCATCTGTAGTCAACATTTATTATAATAGAAATAGCTGAAGATGTGAAAAGATTCAATGAAAGATTTCTTCTTCTTTTCTTCCTCCTATGCCACTACTATTACTTTGTATGATATATATGAAGAATTTTATCTTTTACTTTAGTAGCGTGGGAACACTATTCCATCCATCACTGTAGTAAGTTCCTGGTTCTCCTGGGTTGTGCAACTTTTTTTTGTGTTTATTTCTGTACACCCTACCCTTCCTTACTGTTATTTATATGGATGATCTTTACAATATAATAATAAAATATTTTTAAATCATAAAATATGTAGTCTACTTTTTTTTTTAAAAAAAAAAAGTTTCTTTGTCCACCAACATTATTGCATCTGTGTAATCAAAAATTGAGCAAAAAATGTAATCACACTACGTAATATTTTACTTTTATTTCAATTTAAAATTATTTTGACAGTATATTACATACACAGTACAAGATTAGTCCTGGTGTTGTTCTTTTGGTATATGTAATGAATGGATATAGCCCTCCATTGGGACTATAGGGTAGAGCACATATGTACAATAAAGCAAAAAGTACAAAGACGAAGGTGAGATTAAGAATTTTATTACAAGCGTATTTGTGTGTGTGTACAGTTCCAATTCCGAATAAAAGATAGAAGGAAACATATGGAACGGAAACTGGGAAGAGAGGAAAAACATGGGCAATGGTAAGGTAAGTGTGTGGAAGAAGACCAGACGGTGACAGAAGGTGAGCCAAAGCCAAGTCAAGATACTTGATCGTCTATATATAATATGAATGGATCTTATCGAACCATCCAATATGGTACGTTTTTACACTAAATAACATGGTCTCTTCCCAAGGCCTACTTCCTCAAATCAAAAGTTAGTCAAAGACGAATGATGGGAAGAATTTTTTTTTGTCTCCCCCTTTTTCCTACAACATACAGCACCTTACCCTGTTCAACCATGCATATCAACTCTGCAATAAAAATTTTCAAATCAACACGAAATTTATATATATCTTATCTAGCTCTATATAAGTCTTCCCTATATTCTCTATTTCATCGTTCTAAATATAATGCTTTCTCCGTTTAATTTGGCGACCTCTCCACTTTCCTATTCCCACAACTCTTCTTGCTTTTGCCTCCAAGCTTAATTCTACAATTAAAAAATATTTCAATAATTATTTCATTCTATGTAGTCCAAAATTAAGAAATCTTTTCTGTGAGCATTTAATTTATTAAATTGTAAATTGAGCAGTATACTTATTATGTACGTTCTTTATTCTTTAGTATGTGCAAAAATACAGATAAAGCTCATAGTATCTGTAACTTGTAAGCACAGAGTGAAATTGTAATACAGTTCAATATTATCTGTAAATTTTATGTAGTTAAAAAAAATAAGAAAAATCTACAATGACTTTGTGAATTTCTACTTTCAACAATGACAGAGAAGGACCGGATGTTGCATAAAAAAATGCAACACACGAAATCGTACTAGTCTGTATCTGTAGACAGAGACTTTGTTAGAAGAAAAAGAAATAAATAAAAAAATTTATGTTGATTTTGACTCATATTGAAAAAAATTATTTTTTCACATTTTAACTTTATTAGTTGAACTGTGACCTCCTAATTCTAATCCATCTCATTTCCCTTGAGACTTGAAAAAGTATAAAAATTTTGTTCTCCCATACTCGATTAGCCAGGTAAAAAAGAAGAGAGAGGAAGGGAGAGATAAGGAGGTAGGGCTTTTTGGCTTAAGTATTCTAACAAGGTATGAGACCATATGACTATAATAATATACTTGTACATTTTTTTGGTGTAGTGGAAACAACAAGAAGAGGGATAAGGGCAGTAGAAGAAGAATATTCTTGCCCGTCGTCTTTTAACTAACGGATGCAGAGTCAGGTGCGGAAAAAGAGGATGCTGACGGACTGTGAGTTGCTATACAACATCATGATGATGACGAGGAGAAAAAAGACGTTTTGTATCCTGCAATAATACAAGAGGGAAAACTTGTACACAGGAGTCTTTTTCCAATGAAATGAAAGAGTTGAGTAAGGTGGTATTCTAACTTGGACACCGTTTGCACACACACAAACGACCGTTTGCTTATCATCATTCAGCTCAAAAAAAACACATCCAGAAAAACACGAGAGTCATATCTGTAGCTAAGAGTAATAAGAGTGAGACAAACTTATATTTTCAATTTAAGCTTCAGCTTTATTATAATGACTTGTAATATAAATGATGTTTCAACCGCCATCAATACAAATATTTTATTTATGCAAAGAGAGTGGAGGCCTGTAAGACAAGAGAGGAGGCAAAATAAAAAGAAGAGATAGAAAAAAATAAAAAGAGAAGAGTATCATTATTGTTATTATTACATGGGATATTGTTGGTTATATAGAGAAAAAAGGGTTTGAGAGAGAGAGAGACATAAGAAACGAAACTGATCACACCTGGCTCACCTATGATGAGATGTTTCCTTGTCTTGTGCTCCCAAAGGACGTTGTGAAATAAATAGCATCTGCAGAGTAAAGCAGTAAAGTAGTTTCCTTCACAGAGCTACTTACTTACTTTGTGATGGGACGCACGCGAGACTATTGAGTCCACGGCGGAGGAGGAGGAAGAAGAAGAAGAAGAGGGACTTGTGTGTGTGTCCAAAGTTTTACTGCCGAACTCCCCAAAGACTTTCTCATCGAAAAAAGGCATCGCCTTCTGCGCTAAAGGCGTGCAGGAAGCATCTGTCCAATAATACCAGCGCAAAATGCTAAAACTTTATATCATCTTTCCTATCAAATAAGACTCAATAATTTCTTTGGTGTATGCATATTTATCTACTCTCTCACTCTCCCCCTCCTCCTCTCTCTCCTTCTACTGACAAACTAACTATTATTATTTATTAAAAACTAATTTCGTGTATAGGAATAATATATAGTCCTAAAAAAAACAAGCCAGTATCTTCTCTCTCTCTGTGGTCTCTATCATCAAAACTTAGTACGCGTGCTTCTAACCCAAAGAAGAAAGTTTTATTCATTCCGTGAGAAATTTTGAGGGAGTACATATCTGTAGAGCTGCATATTTTATGTATGACAAAACTTAATTTAATTTAATTTATACTTTTGTATGATATCGATTGTTTTTTTTCTTAGTAAAAATAAATTGTATTTATTTTTTTAAAAAAAAAATTTTATTCTGTAGAAAAAAAAGTATCATGTAATTTTTATTTTTCATGTTATTTAACATTTTTAGAGTAAAGATGAAAAATTGATAAGATGTGGTCATTTACTAAGTAACCTTGTACCATTTATATTTTTTAATCTTTTTTTTCTAAAGATGTACATAGGGGCTACAAAGTATCTCGTGTATGTACTTATGTACATGTATGTATGTATAGAGATAAATTGTGATTTGCATAAAAGGGCGACAGAATTCTCTGTCGGGAGTCTATTTAAAGGTTAGGAAAATAATGGTCAAAAAACTATTTATATTCAAATGTCCATGTTTTTATCAATATTTATCTCACATTCCAATCCCTTTGTACCATCTCATTGAATTTGTCGTCAGCGTCAAACCCTCGAATCCTCATCCCTTCCTTATGTACATGACACTCTCTCTAAAGAGTATCATTTGAAATTGTACCCTTATGTAGAATTCAGTAGTCGTTGATCCATTTCCCTTTTTCTGTTTGCGTACATACAGAAAAGTACAAGGCAGAAAATAAAAGAATATCTTTATGAGGGGGGAATTTTGTTTTACCTTAAAAAAAGTTTTTTATGTTGACCATACAGCGGACGAGAGAAGAAGAAGAAGAGAAAAAATGGGAAAAAAGGAACGTTTTTATTTATGTATAACAATAAGTATAAAACTATGACCGCTGGAAATACGCACAAATCGCTTTAGCATTTGGGTTGAAAAAAGAAGAGGAAGAGAGGCTGTAAGCTGGCCATCTGCATTGCCTCAAGCTTTTAATTTCGATTCCTAATCTTGTCCATTATTGTTGGTTTAGTACCTAGACTGGCAACAATTCATGGTTTTCTCTCTCTCTTCTTCGGCTACCTGAATTTCATGAACCTGCTACGGGTAGAGAGAGAGAGAGGTGTGTGGTGTTTGCAAGTGGCCTATATGTACATGTATCGAGTAGCTTTTATGTGTTATTGTGTACTTATGTATATTCCAAATAAGTTTGTCAATAGAAACAAATACAGATGAAATAACAAGTTTAGCACGTGCCACAAAAAAAAGAGACCTAAACAACCGCTTTGTTCTCTCTCTCAAATAAACGACTCATAAAATTCCATCATGTTGAGTAACATTACATGTTATGTATAATGTGATCAGTTACAATCTATTAGTCAAATTATTTGTCATTTAAAATTTTCATTAATCATTGACAAAAATATATACTTATTCTTTTAATTGTCTATTACTTGAAATGTTGTTTATTTACAATAATGTGGAAAGTTATCTTCAAGTAAAAGGGATTGATGATGAAAAAGTACATAGTAAAAATGGTTTTAATTAATTAACTATAATCAAGTTTTAATAAAATTTAACAATTTTAATTCCCTGGATTCAAGGATGAAGGATGTATAAAAGACAAGTACCCATCCAATTATTCTTGAAAGATGCAAGAGAATAAAAACATGTAGAATAACGATCTAGAACAGGATAATAATATATTATTCGCCATTTTTATATTTCATATCATTGTGAGAAGATTTTCTGTAGAAGAAGAAGAGGATGCCATGACTTGTGTACATGTAAAGTATATATACAAAACCTTACTGGAAAGTACATATAATTAATATAGGCCTTGTATATCTGTACATACAATGTTTTTTAGTTTTGACGAAAGTGTAAGGAGACTATAGAGAAAATTTTAATCTAGAGAAGACTCTATTCGAAGATAGATGGGAATGTAGAAATCTAGAACTGAAGACATGAGAATTTTATTCTCAGCAGATTGGTTAAGAGTTGCATAACCACTCTGATTCCATTTCAACTCCCTCTCTCTCTCCTTGCCCCTCCATGCATATATAATAATGTAGCAAATAATAAAAACTTGGGATTAGTTATCTATGGACATGGCATGTTATGTGTGTGTGAGAGAGACGCAGGAGGAAGATAAAAGGTAGTTGATACTCGTCTTCGTCAATGATGATAATTTGTATCGAAAACTTCTCACTACTCCGTCTCTCTGTAGTTTGAGAGGTTCAAGAAAAAAAAGTCAACTTTACCTTTGGATGGTTTGTGTGATGGTACATAAACAATTTACGATACTTGAGATAGAATGATGATGATGTGGTTGAAAAAAAAGTAACAGGAGCACCTTCGACTTCTCTCCTATAGAGTGGGAGGGTATGTGCATGTGTGATTATAAAGAGAGAGAGAGAGAGAGAGAGAGAAGAAATTTTAGTGGAAGTGGAAGAATCCCTCCCGTCCATTTCTATTGTCTACAAGAGCAATGTGATGAGAAGATGTGCGAAGAAGACGCATCACCCAAGATTGAGACGGGAAATGGACCGGTTTGTCCTTTCCGGCCCTTTGTCGAGAAAAGTTGAAATTTTCTTATGAGAAGCTTCTTCAAGAATATAATCGTTTTTCATCCGTTTCCTCACACAAAGTCCCTCTTTTCTCTCTCTCTAGTCTTCTCTAGTCTCATGTCATTGAAATACCATCTTACAAAAAAAAGTTAACTTCTTCTCTTTTAACTCCCTGATGATGTTTACTCACTCAGATCCTCTTCTTATGATTATGATTAACAAAACAATGACATGTACGTTGTCTCCCTCTTGGTCTCTGTAGTTTATTTCATGCCCTTCGTATTATATGCTGATTATCTAAATAAATTGGGTATATCATAACAGTTTCTCTCTGTACAATTTATGTATGAGATGGGAGCTATTACGCTGCCTCATAAAATTAAGTTCAAAAGAAGCTAAGCAGACTTATACCCCAGCACATGATATATTTATGTAGTGATAAAGATATATAGACTATACATCTTTGCCCCATTGTTTTGTTTGTACAGAGAGAGAGAGAGAGAGAGAGAGGGACGCAAAAGTCAGTACAAAGTGACACAAAGTAATTAAGGCCTTTCTTTCTTTATAATTATAAAGGATTATACATGTTCACTGTCATACTCATACAACTTGTCTCTCTCTCTCTTGTCCTATACGATTCCTTTTGGCGGTTAGAATTTAGAGCATTGTGACTTGAATGATGTTATTATCAATGAATGGAAAATGTCTCTAATTCTAATATATATTATTGTTTAGTTGTTTTACTTTTATCAATTTCTTCACCAAGCTCAACATGATTTATAAGGCACAAAGAATTTTATTTTATTTTACTCCCAACTATACACTTTTGTATTATTATTCCCTCTCCCTCCCTCACTCATGCTACACATTAAAAGACAAAAAAACAATGAAGGGGTTTCAACCAAAAGAAGCTTGCCATTTTTAAGAGTCCGCTTGTTCCCACATAAGACCAATTCAAGTCACATATCATAAGACATGCAGAGGAGAAGACCATAATTATTAGGATAGATGTTGTATGATGAGACCTGTATAGATTTTCTGATTCAAGTCAAAAAAAATATAAGGAGGGAAGAGAGAGAGGGGAAGAGTCAAAAGTCAAGATAGAAGAGGAAGCTGTAGAGCATCATCAGCCACCAAAACGTGCTTATGTATTTTATTTATGATAGAACGGAAGTCATTGTAGAGAGAGGAGCCTCTGCTCGATGGATGTGTATTTAGTTATTTTTTAAAAGCCACCAACTTATATAAGAAGAGGAATGAATAAAATAATTTAGTGTGTGTAGAGTAAACGAGTACTTACTACAGGGAGAGATCATTTTGATTACTACGTCCTCCTTATCCCAGAGAGAGAGAGCGGGTGCATAAGAGAACAAAGAAATATAAGGGAATTATATGGTGTACAGGTTACAAGGGTATTAGAGATAGAAGATAGAGAAGAAGACATGTTTTTAAGTATATTGTAATGTTGGTGGTGGAGGAGGGCCACACTGTGGTTACTGTTAAAAATCCTGTGCAGACTTTTCTCTCTCTCTCTCAAAAGAAGAAGAGGAGACTCGGTGTAGGTGGATGGGTAGTACCTGATAGGTTAGTTGGGAGGTACATATATATAGAGACATGTATCTTTGGTGGATGTTGGAAAAAGAAAAAGGTGAGTGAGCGCATTTCCTCTTGAAGACATATGGCAAATATGATGATACTTTGACTCTGTCAGGAAATCGGATGCGTCGAAGGAAACATGATGAAGAAGAAAATTCTGGTGTTCCTGTCCATTTTATCATACATCATTTTCTACTCTCCTCCTCCCTCTCTCTCTGTACAGGTTAAAGGATAAGAAAAAAAAACAAAATATACACACCACCACCAACAATGAGATACAAGGAGCATCATTTTATATTATAACCATCTAAACTTAACTGTATTCCCCTACCCCTGCACACAACACACACAGAGTCAATTTTTTTGACCCGCTCTCTTTTTTCTCCTAATTTCTTTCATCATCATCAGCAGGTAGAAACAGTAGAGCTCTGTTGTACATACTAATAAAAATTCAATTGAGAGTCCCTTTGTAGGGCTCCCCGTCTTTTCTATCTGTAGACTTACGTATTACATGTACATGTACATAATTTTTGCCTAACCTTCTTTTATATAAATGGAGATGGAATATAAAGCAAATATATTGTGTATTATGTTTGAGCAAAGTTTTTTTCAGACTTGACTCCATTGTGTTCAATCATGAACTAGAAAATATAAAGTTTAAGATGGAGGGGAGCAATGAGCTCATTCAATTGACAACACAGTGACACTTGTACAGTCTCTCTCTCTCTTCTTTTGCAATTGCTATTATTATTATTTATTCTTTTCTCAATGTGTCAACTAGTATTATTTTAAAAGTTACATTTAATTAATTGTTCTTGTCGTATCATCAACCAACTTTTTTTTTTGACTCTACGACTTCCAAAAGAGTAATATTTGTCTTTTAGTATTCACGACAATTTTCTTACAAAATTAAAACCAATGACTAATGTCATATGCATCAATATTGTCTTACATTCTACGTAAATTTTTATTCTAGTTGAGTAATTAAAAATATTGCTAATTATTTTCCCGAGAACATGACGGAAAATTCCTGTCCAGAATAAACTCAATTTTTTTTACTCTATGTCTCAATTTCCTTGAGGGGAGTTCAGAGTCAATAGAAATAAGACATGTTGTAAAACTAAATTTTTTTTAACATTGAAGAACAGAGAAAAAGATATCAAAAAAAATTAATATCTTTATAGAGTATAACAATAATTTATAAACAAAAAATTGAGGATATAATAACAACAAGGACAAGTACTCGTACAGATATGTAGGATGTATGCCTACATGACAAGAAATAAAGTCAAAGCTCAATCCCTGTTACTCATTGTACAGAGGAAATATAAAAGGAGTCCTATCTGAAAGCAAACGAATGGGTCATTCAAGTTTGAACTTGTATTATATAAAATGATGATTGTGTATTGTATCTTTGTATATATGAGAGAGAGAGAGGTGGAGGAGGAGGTATACGAAGAAGAAATGATTCAAGAGCCGTCTCTGCTCTCTCTATTTTTTAAAAAGAAATAATTAGTTTGCTACACAGACAGAAGGTAAGCTCGTTTATTTATAGTAAATAGAACATTGCTAGACTACTTGGTAACCATTCCTTTGTATGAATGTGTTACAATACTCATGTCATCCATGGGTACGACTTTTTTTAATCAAGGTGGTGACACATTAAAAAAAAGAATATATATAAATATGATCTAGATGAGGATTTTAAAAACGTTCTCTTGTGGGATTTCAACGATTACAGCCTAAATCTCATCTCTTTGTATGTACTACTATGTACCTCTACCTGTATGTAAGGACACGAAGAGTTGTCAACAGTTGATGTAAAATAACAGACTGATAATGATACACCCATGTTAAGTTTTGATGAAATAGAGTCAATTCAATAGTTCATTTAACACCACACACTGGTAGGTACATATTAATCATACAATAAATACAAGTGTAATGAGAACAACTTTACAATCAATTAATTATCCAGTACATGCATATAACTAATATGTATGCAAGTTAAATGTATACAGGGCAATGAAATGACTCTTTACAATTAATTTCAAGTTTACAAGCCTCTCTATTATTTAATGTATGAGAGCATAATAATAATAAAATTAATAAGTAACAAATGTAGATGAAGTTTTGATTACCCCCATTTTTTATGACAAAAAATTGTACAAGGTGAACTGTAGGCACTAAGTATATCTGTAATTTGTCAAAAATATTATATAAAGGTAAATTTTAATAGTGTGCTTTAAATTTTAGTCGATTTTTAAATAACTCTCATTGTACAATTGTAAATATAAAAATCTCATATCTCTCTCCCTCCTCCCTCTCTTCACATGGAAACTACCTGGCTGGTATAAATACAGAGGGGAATGCTGAGAAAACAAATAGTTGGACATAATTCCTGTATAATATTTGTTTTTTTCATTTCAGAGATGATGATTGAGAGAGAGAGAGAGAATCCATGAGTTTTTATTATCTTCAAGAGGAGGAAGAGTATGTGCAAAGTTTATTATGTGATGGATGAGTGTGTGTGTGAGTTTCATGAATCCAATGACGAATGATATGGAAGGATGATGAATTCATACTTCACCATCAAAAAAACACATCATTGACATTTAGTCTTGTGATTGTAGGTGCTGTTGGCATTCATGTGTATGATAGATGTTTAATTTTTTTAAAATATTTTCAATGCGACCAAAAAAAATAGAGTTGGGTATTATGTGAACACACATCACCGCATATCATTACACATCGACCTCTTGTATCTGTATTTCACAGGAGATCAAGTGCAAAGGACAGCCTTGCTTTCATATTATACATAAAGTGTGTGTACTAGCACCACCAATAATAGTTAATTTTTTTCATATAATATGGGATCAATGTTGTGAGAAGCATCGAAGGTTTCATCCAGAGAGGACTGGTGACAATGATGAGAGAGAGGGAGAGAGAGATGAGAGAGGTGAGTGAGATAAAATTTGTAGCCAATGTATATATGCATGTGCAAATATAGATAAGAACAATCTGAGGGAAGAGTTGTCGGATGATTCTCTCTCTCTCTGCCCATGATTTTAAAAAAAAGAGAACCAATATATTTATCATATAATATAAAAACTTCCTCTAAGCATCATCATGATGTTTTTTTGTGTGATGGTGATGAACACGTTTTCATCATTTTCCAGACAATTGATATAGACATAGACGATTGTATGTACATACAGAATTGTGTGTGTGAGAGAGAGAGGGAGTGTCATGAATGTAACAAAAGTATTAAATGTGAACATTTATTCCTGGTTAAAAAGTTCTTTTTTTAACTCTGAGCTAAAAGTTTTATCCAATTTCTCTCATTATCTTCCTCTAACTACTCGACTCTTCTTTTCTTATTCCTTTTGTCCTCCTCCTCCTCCTTGTGTGTGTGTGTGTAACAACAAATATAATAATCATTTGAAAGACACGAGAAACAATCAGTGGTGAATTCACACAGTTTGTGCTCTTTTCGTTTGACTCCTGTCAGCTCCCATTGATTATATATATTATTATACTAAAAAGACGAGACCACTTGGGCCTGACGATGGTGTACCACAACACTATCACTCCATTTCTGTATGTATATATGTATAACATCCACAAAGTCCATCACCACACCGGACCTTTTGTTCTCTATGTTTGTGTGTGTTCTTGTACACAGAGGCTTCAATTCTGACTTTTATACATGTTAGAATAATATGAGAGAGTTGATTTATTCTCCTTTGAGAGTCTTGTTCTTTTTTTTCAGTTATTACTCCTTGACGTGGAAGTATCCATATCTGTGTATGTTGGGCATACTCGTAAATAAAGATGTATGTGCATGTCATATATTTCAATTTAATGTGTGCTCATACTCAAGTAGAAAAAATAGAGCCCTGTTTAACTTAATAAACTCTAGCCCTACTTTACTCCTTATTGTCTCTTTCTGTTAGTCAAAAATATTATTTTGCATTGTATTTATGCAATTGTCTCTCTCTCTCTCTCATACATTCCTTTACTTACGTACATTATATTGAAATGGACTCTTTGCCACCTTTTTTTTTCAAGAGTACAAAAGATAAATCTACAAGTATTAAAGTTGTACAAAAATCAAAGTGTCAAGTCAAAAGATAGCAAAAAAATAATGATAACTTTATTGCTGCATACTGGGCACTGCTGTATCAAACTCATAGTTATGCTATGATGGATGATACGAATGAAATAGATATACATATATACGAATAGGAAATGATGTAGTTAACTTTTTGAGTTTAAAATCATATTAATTGTAGTAAGAAAAAAGCGGTTAGTTGGAATGCGTGTAAAAGACTGTACACACAAAAGTAGTGTGTGTGTGTCTTGTAATCATTCTATATAGTTAGTATGCCTTAATATATTGTTTGTACATGTTCTCAAATACAATGTTGATCAGAATCAGGGGCAGATTTATTCTCATTGAATACAAGGTAGGTACCTACTCGTCCCATCCTATGGTGTGTGTGCCATCCAAGTCTTGTCTTCTTTTTTTTGCATCATGTCTTTAGTCTTTGGACACAAAAAAAATATTATAATATTTTATATTATACAAAATGACTACAAAGTACAGACAGAGGATCACAAGAGACGAAAGAGGAGGAGGACGATGGGTATATAGTAGTTGAGAGAAGAAAAATGAGAGAGAACGTAAAATAAAAATATTGAAGCACCTATTTTATCATTATTATTATCATCATTGAGAGAGAGAGAGGAGAAATGGGGATGTTGCTCATGATGACGAGGAGAATGTGGGAATGAAATCAAGTTTCTCGAGGATAACGAATAGACGAATGCAAAAAGGATAGAGTTATGATATTTTACATATATATATACATATACATTAGTTGGTTCATCATCATAAGGATATGGAACATTCTCTTTACGGATCAGCGACTACTCTGTGTGCTAAGGTTCTCTGTAGAAAATTTATGCTAGATCCCGAGACTCCATTGTTTCCCATAGGACTTTAGTTTCATCCAACCATCCCAAAGTCATCACATCTAGGATAAAAGCCATGCCATAATAATATCAGGGGAGTCGAAGGAGAGCAGCAGCCAGCCAGCAGAAGCTGACTCTTGTGCCCCTCTCTATCTTTTTAGAATAGATAGACACAATGTGGATAACAATAATAATATCATATGCATAACTCATTCAACTTACCTTAGTCCACGTGCAGTGTATACATCTACAAAGATCAATAGTCGTCTCTGAGACGCGGGAGAGGAAGCGGAGCGAGAACGAGAACGAGAAAAGAGTAAAAGAGAGAGAGAGAGAAGTTTTTCCTAAAGCCCAATCCAACAACACATTTGACTTGATAGCTTCTATGCACATGATGCTTTTTTCAACGTCAATCTACATGGCATGTATGTAACTTACATGTGTATATTCATTGGCGAGTCAGTTCCAGTTTCTAGTTACTTTGTGTTTTTAGTTTCTAGGAAAAGGTTTTAAGTCAAAAAAACACAGAGTCAACTTCTCTGCAGTCTGATTCATCCTGTACAATCGAGAAAAGATGAGAGAAAGAGAGACAACTTTGAATTTCTATGTTGTAGAGACCAGAGAATAGAAGGAAGAGTCAGGATGAAAGTCTCTCTCTCTCTCATTTTTTGTCCAGAGACCTTATAGTTTTTTTTACCTGTGTCCATGTGTTCTCTAAATATATCTATACACATACATTGGAATAGGATGTCGGCTGGATTTGTATAACTTTGAATTGGGTAGTAGTGTATTGACTTGATGTGGAATTGTCTTATTTTTTTTACCTATAGGATATGTAGTATAACTGACACAAATTCATGGCCCACGTCTATGTATTATTTCCACCTCTTCGTCCCTATAGTCGAGCATCATGCAGCACTACTTTTTCTACACTCCATGTCTGTGGACATTTGGAAAGGAAGAGACAGAGTCAGACTTTTTTCATCATGTACACACACACATACAGCAAACCAATCCATGAGAGAGAGAGAGTATAAAAAGGCTAATAATCGATACTTCTACACTGAATCTATAAAACTGTACTATGTCATAGTAAACGAGCCAACGGCATTGAGTGTAGGGAATACTAGCTATCTCTCTCTCTCTCCATAAATGTATATGAAAGGTACAGTAATATATCTGTATGTTTGTTCCATGGCTTTTTCCCCGCTTTTTTGACTCCCTTCTCACCGGTTTTTTTTATACCTTTGGTAATATAGATGATGATGCCCACAGTGGCTGAGTTTTTTTTCTCTGTTTTTTTTGAATCTCAAACATTATCAAGAGTGACCATTTTCCTTTTGTTTACTTGCGTGGACTTGGTGAATACACAAAGTATGATTTTTTTCTTCTTCAAGTTTATTTGAATACAATAAAACAAAAGAGGAAAAGAGTAAAAAATTTGGATAGTTATTTTTCATCTGTATAACATGATCCTATAATTGTTTTGCATGCCCTTTACCTTCCTAATGGGAGTTGGAGATTAGAGGAAAAGTTAAAAAAAGAAGAAGAATTGCATACCTGAGTACACAAGTATTTAAATCATAAAAGTTATGCAGTCGTGTAATTAAATCAAAGATAAATCAAAGACATTGTGTAAACATGGAAGAGAGTATGTTAGTCATGATGAAGTTGTGTGTAGAGAGAGAGAGAGAGTGAGGAAAAACAAGACAATATGTCTCTCATGTTCAATAAGGATGGTTCAATTAGCTAAAATTATACCTCCTCCCAACTCCTGCATTTCAAGTAGGTACAAAACCATGAGGCTGGTGAGTTTGAGCGTGAGGAACATTATAAGGATAGTTAATGGGTAGACACAACTAGTTTAAGACCTACATAATATTATTATACATACATAATTATTTACTGGCATGTTAGTCTCTCTCTCTCTTTACAATGAGAGTCTCTCTTTGATAAAATTCTTGTACATACTTTCTTGTATCTTGTAACATGTATTGTTAAGAGTTAGAGACGCTAGTTTAGCATAATATATTATATTGTGATAATATTAATTCATAACACACACTTACATATATGTGAGAGATAAGTGTGTATTCAAGTTTACACAAATATGTAACTTGATATATATAATACACTGTGTGGAATGGAGGAGGAGGAGGGGGGAAGGTGTAGCCATGCTTGAGAGAGTGTGTGTGTATATTATACCACACTTTTTATAATGTTGATTGACTTGCCAATAATATGCATCATGATAAGCTGTCCCATATATGTAGTGCCAATGTGAATTCAAATTCACGTGTTGTGCTCTTTGTAATAATAATGGAAACACAACAACAACAAGTGGATATTTACTTATAGTCTATATCTTTTAATATTATTATTATATTTCTCCATGTATCAAGGCTATAAAGGCTAACCAATTTTTTGTGTATAGGCTTTTTTCCACTTGGGAGTGGGAATAGTCGCCGGTAGTTTTTTGGGCTGAGTTGAGTTGTTCAAGGAAGAAGAAGGGTCTCTCTCTCTCTCTCTCTCTCTTGATGTTCCCATAAAAATGCATAAAAGTGTGGACAATTGACAAAGGTTGGGTTAAAAAAACAAGAGGGAATAAGTCCGTGAAAACGATACTCCTCCGATTCTTCTCTACTGTGAGTGTATCACATATATGTAGAGAGAGAGAGAGAGAGTATAATGTGACAGCTTTGCTTTGCAACATTTAGTTTAAGTGTACTTATTAGAATTGCCCAGCTATAATTTTGAATACATGTACAATTGTAACAGACTACAGATATATTTATTTCATCCTATCATGGATTTGATACATCTCATATTATAATATTACACGTGTATAGATGTACATTTTATATTATATTGTGAAAAAGGAAACCATTTAATACATTTAAATAGTTTGCATGTTGGCTATTCTAAACATAAAATAGTCTAGGGTAATAAACATCATTGATTTTTTTTCTCTCCAGTTTTATCCGAGAGTCTCTTCTTCTTAAAACTCGACTCTCTCTCTCGAGAGAGAGAGAGAGTCGAGTTTTGAGTGAGAGAGAGCACGGGAGACAGAGAGGATATTATGTAAATAATGAAGATTAAGCTCCATTAGTCTAAATTACTATTTAATTGCATATGATCCTTTGCTTATGCTGTGAAAGAAGATCATAATAACAAGATGTTATTTGTGTCTTTTACAAAAATATACCCAACTCTCTCAAAGTTAGAATGAGAGAGAAGAGTTTAGAGATGTAGCCATGCGATAAGAATCAATAAAGTTTTTGCAAAAGATGAGAAGAATTGTATTTAAATGTCTTTCTTTTTTTTACGTAAACAAGATAAATACATATATTATACCATGTGGAAGGAACGGTAAAGACAGAATTGTAGTTAATAAAAAAAACAATGCAAATTTAGAAGAGCAAGTTAAATAAGTAACAAAAAAAATATTTTCCCAAGCAACTTTTTTTTTCGTCTTGTTCGTCTTCTTCTACTTGACCTTACTTCTCCTTGTACACTGTACAGGGTACATGCTGTAATATAGTTTTTTTTATAGAAGACACAAAAAGTTTTCTTAAAAAGTATAATGAGAGCAGGGAGCTTATAATATGCAAAGGAAAAATAAAAGAATCTTTTCCTCCTACAACACACAACAAACCTTGATTTCAAGTATCTGTATTTAGATTAGACTTGTTGTGGTAAACTTGTATGTGGGGAAGAGCAGATGAGAAAAGGAAAAAAAAACTTTTGTGTAATTTTATAAAATGTAGTTTATAATAAAGTCATCATCATCTTTTTGAATACTGAATTGAGGGATGACCAACAGAAGGGAATAGAATAGAGTGAGTGTTTGTTGTGTGTAAAAATGTGTCTTGTTGTCCGATTCCGAGTTGACCAGCTGAGCTGGGACACAAGAATAAAAAGAGGAATACAGACATATCTGTATTACATATAAACATTTAATATGAATCGAAGAACCTTCGCTAACTCACTCAAAAGCTTTTTGGGCATGATGTCATATATAAAGAGGCTATATATTATTTATTCATTGAAACAGTATGATCAATGTTTGACTTCACGAGTCGAATTGGAGTCCATAGAAAATGCGTACGTATGAGGGGTTATATCATATGGATGGAAGGAAGGATTAGATTGTATGGAATTGTTGGGAGAATAGAAAAGAGAGAGAGAGGAGAAATGAAGCTCTACAACTTTGAAGGTATACAAGAGAGAGAGAGAGAGAGAGAGAGTAGACAAAGCGATGAATGGATAAATAGGACAAGACTACTACTCTGCGACTATATAATATATCTATACATTATACATGGTAACTCTCTTTACTGTGGACGGAGTCTATCGCCATTGGTCATGGAGTTTAGAAGAGTTTATAAATAAATTATTAGGAATAGGAGGAAAATTGGCTAGGTATGTGGCTGTTTGTCTCCATCTTATGAATAATATCTCTTAGATATTTTACCCCATAGTTATGAAGAAAAAAAAGAACTAAAAAAATACTTTTACATTACTACATACTTGATATCCACAGAAGAGAGAGAGAGAGGGAGAGGGAGAGGGAGAGAGGAAATGATGATAAAAAATGAGAGTGTGGGGATCAACTTTCCTCAACGTGTGGTTAAGAATTTTTTGGACATGTAAATTATATTAAAAGGGTAGTTACATACGTATTGTAATTGATTCTAAGTTTTTATCATTGTATGGCGCAGTCTTTGGTTTAAGACAGAATTTTGCATAAGTGACATTTTTTCACTTTGACAAATACGTTTGTATACAAGTACAACACACATGGATGATTACATTTATGAGGGCTTATCCTTCTTTTTTTTACTCTTTTATTTTTACAATACAGACGTATACACGAGTACATGTTTCTTGCTTAAGTTTTTTTTTCGGTGGAAGGATAAAAATATAATACTAATATACACACGTACAAAGAGAGACACACGGAGAGAGACAGAGAAGGATGTACAAAAAATACAATACAATAAAAGGTTCAATTAGAAATGTTGAAAATAGTTGAGTATTATTCAAAAATATAATAATAAAAAAAATTAAATGTATATAGTGTCATACAGCTTTGTCTTCAACTGATACAGTCCATTGTTACATGATTTTTTTTTTACGATTTACGATTTATAAGTTTATATTGTTTGAACATTAAATTACTTCAAATGGATATTAGTTAAAAATCTTCTCCTTTTTCCACTGGTGTTACATTACAGTACCCCCATAAAAATCCCAACTATTCTAAATAAGCAGCATCGTGCTCCAAGCTGTCCAAGCATTTTTATACAAATAAGAAGAGAAGAGTAAAAGACACAGAGTCACAGAGAGAGATGCAGCCACCAATATAATATATCTATACATTTCATTATAACTTTGATGACTTCAGCAACAAGCTATTAATGCTGATATTGAGAGAGTTTTCCATACACATACTCGCATATATATATCTATTGGATGGTGATATCGTATCACACATCATCATCATCATGAACAAAACAACGGACGACGACGACAAGTGATCTAACCCTAAATATATCTGAAATTGGAAACGAGGACGAGGATAGTATATGTATGTATGCAAGGAATAATAAAAAAAGGTTGATTTTGTTTTGTACATCTTGTTAAATGAGATTTAAAGGATGTTGTTTAAATGATGCAGAGAGAGAGAGATGGGGAATAAGACGAGAGAGAGGATGTCTTGAGGTATCAAGAAGTGACGACTCAGGGTTTTACCGTGGAGTCTCTCTCTCACGTCATTGAAGAGTCTGTCCAATTCTCTCCTCCTCCCAGCATCAAATAGTTAAGAGTTGGGGCTCTGAATGTCTTTTGAAAGAGTCGTTGTGTTCAGCAGCGCGAGCATCCCATTCGCTTTCTCCTCTCTTCCACTCATTTCACTCTGCTCCTTCAGACGGACATCAACTTTTGCTCCTCTCTCTCTCTCTCTCTCTCTCTCTCTCTGTTTTTGTGTTCTTCTCCAGCAAAAGTTTATAAGAGTGCCTCCAACACTTTTTTGACTCATCTCGTTAAGAGCAGCCAACATTTATCTCCCCCCTCCTCATCCTGTGAAAATCTGTGCTTTGCTCCATTATCAGTTCTTTTTTTTTTTTTGGAATTATTCAAATCAAATAAGTGTTGATTTTCTTTTGAGAAAAAAAAATTGTTACATCATTTGTACAGTAGTGAGTGCCTTGAGTCTGTTTCGAATCGAATAAATAAAAAAAAAACGTCCATGAATTTGGTATTCCTACAAGAAAATCCAGATATTTTATACATATAGTGCCTCAGTTAAATATCAAGAAAAAAATAACAAGCCAGCAGAAGAAAATCACGAGTGAATAATAATTTTCCTACTCATAATGTAAGTAAATACTTATCATATTTTTTTCCCGTATGAATCTTTGTAATAAAAACTTGTTGTATATTGGTAAGAACTGTAAGAATTTCAAAGGGTTTTCTATTAGTAGTAAATTAAGTACTCAAAAAATATGTAGCAAGAGTTGTGGTATATTACGTTTGTAATAAGTATGATGATATTTATCTTGTAAAATTAAGTAGTATCTATCATCCGATTGATTATTGTGATTTGAAAAAAACCCATCTGAATATTAGAGAGAGAAGACAATCAAATATTTTTCCAATCAACCACACTATTGTATTTGAATAAGTAGTTTTTTTAGAGACAAAAGATAAATCTTTTTATATTACATATATTCAATACAATACCCCATAGAAGAGAGAGAGGATTATAAGAATGTGAATCATAAAAGAATTGTGAGCTATTTTTTATATTTGTTTAAGGACAATTTTTATGTTTTTATAATAGTTTTATTGTCAAAAAAAGAAGTAGTTTTTATATTATTATTTTAATAGTGAGTGTGACAGTATTTATAAACTTTTGCCGTCAATGATGCAAAAGGGAGGGAGAGGATAGAATCGGAGCAATAATGATGACAACGACGACAATATCATATTATATACTTACACAGAGATACTTATTTTGAGTCTCTTCCCTTTGCGTCTCACTCAATCGTTAATATGAGAAACACTTAGGTACCTACATACCATGTGGATAGCAAATAAAAGTCATCAATGAGGACTCCTCATGTTTATTCCTTTGCCAGAATATGGGCACATGCTCACCTTCTTCCTCTTCCTCTCTTCTTTTTTTTTCTCTACCACTCAATTTTTGTCTGACTTTGCCTACACTACTTTTTTTCCTTCTATAAAGGTGAGGCTGAGCTCCGTCTTGTGTGCACATTCTCTCTTTGAATCTTATCGATTTGGACTTGAGATGTGGTGTTTTCTGTGACATGGAATAGTCCTCCTATTACTCTACCGTGCACTCAGCTTTCAGCAAAACTCAAAATACATAGTCCCACAAAAACTATATCAAAAAAAGGTATACACTCTATATGTCTCCTCTCAGAAAATTGCTATGTTAGGTACTGTCCTTGTTTTGTATGTGTGCTCGAGGAGTCCAAGTACTGTGTACCTGGATAGATATGTACGTGGTACATAAAGTAATGCCGATAATACATATATATATACATTTATGTATGTTATGGTATTTGAGAACACAAAGAATTTTTTGGAAACCTCATTTTTTTTACTTTTTATGAAATTTACATAAAAAATAAAGAACAAAATCACTACAAAGATGGTGTGCGTCATTATGCTCTAAGATTTTTCTAAGTTTGGTTAAAAATCAAAATTCATTATTTAAAAAGTAGAAATATGAGAGATTTAGGGGACTTTCCTGTTCCGCGAGAGTGGCGGAGTACAAACCCGCGAGATCCAAGTCATGTTTTTTTATGGGATTTTCAAATTTTTTACTGAGCAAGGATAGTTCAAGGAGAGAATAGGGTCGATTGCATGCCGAAATAGGTACAATATCTGTCCTTTTTTTGTCAATTTTATCAAAAATTGTAATGAATCGACCCCTTATTTTGCTTTAAATTCGCAGTACAATCTAGTCCCGAAAAAAGTCAAATTATCATCAAAATGACGAATTTTCGAGTAAAGTGGTAATATTACTCAAATATGATCATATGAGGTCATCTTAGCCTATCGGTGTTAATGTCAAGTCAAAATTGGGGATAATTGACACATACTAAGGTACTTTGATGTACAATCTCCCACTCGATTACATTAGAGGTGAGAGCGAAAATGTTAAATTTTAATCAGTTTAACTAATTCTAATTAAAGTTACAACAGTCTTAGACCATAACGATGCACACCATCTTTGTTGTGAATTTATGATCTATTTTTTGGTGTGGGTTTCATAAAAACTTTTAAAAAAGAAGTTTTTTGTTTTTATTCTCAAATACAAAGACATCTAGTTATAACTGATGTGTACGAGGATAGTGAATTTGTGTGTGCAACCAGGAAAATGTGAGTTCGCTTTCCTATCTTTGACAGGGTGAAATAAAAGGTATTATCATAGGTGTATTTATGTGGCGTGTGTGTACGGTTTAGAGGGAATAGTAGAGCTCCAGAAGCTCTACGATTATAGTTATAGCTGGTAGCAGGGAAACTCTCCGTCTTTCTATAATAATATAAGATGTAGGGTGCTCTCCATTCAAAGGCAGGTATTATAAAACTCTGTTGATTGTCAGGTTGCTTGCTCTCCTCCTTTTAGTGTTGTAGTAGCTATAAGCTAGTTTGCTGCCCTAGCAAACGAAGTGAAAATGCCAAGCCAAAAAGTTACTTGAATCCCTCTCTCTCTCTTTCCCTATCTTTGGTCCTATTATTCTCTTCTTCTTTTTACTCTATATACATATGTAATACCATATACACGCTAGAAATCTATAATGTAGTATACTATGAAATTTTGTCGGGCCTCTCATGTTCCCAAGATGTGTACAAGAGAGAGAGAGAATGAGAGACACTAGAGAAGACAGACATCACCTTCTTCATTGGAACGTCTTCTCTCTCTCTCTCTTATTTCCAAACCTTATAGCTTTTCTTTGCACTTTGACTTGCCACTACTAGTACTACGACTACTAGATGTTTAGTAAGGATGCATGAAGACTATGGAAAGCATAAAAGAAGAAAAATATTGAATGGAAGGTTGTCTTGAAAAACTCTCTGATGCTTTTCTTCCTCTTCCTTTCCGTATTTTTTGTATAGTTTGGTATTGGAAATAGTTTATTATATTGTATGTATGTACAACATGGGTATAGTACATACATGTGAACTGAACAGAGTACAGAATGTAGTCTAGATGGTAGATTGTATTTATTTATAGCAACTCGACATTGGTTCTTTGACTATATACATTTTATATATTCTCTCTCACCTGCTTCTCATCTACCTGCCTCCCCGTGTCTGTCTCTCCGTTATTATTATTGATCTTCTTTCTGTCTGTTGTCTGTGTCGACATAAAATGAGTTGGGAGCCTGGGATCCACTGAGTGAGAGAGAGAGAGAAGGAGGAGAGCACAAAGAGTAAAAAACGTGGATTCGCATGTTTGATTCTTCATCAGAAGCGAGAGTACACATTTTTAGTTTTATATTTTGTGTATATATACAATACATCATGTATGAAGATAGAGGAGAGCTTGGGCTGAATCATTTCATTTCAGTATGATCAAAATACATAATATATATGTTCATCCGCCTACGCACATCTTTAGTCATATTCATTTATACTGATCGGTAGATATGTGATGAGGACGGTGGTGGTGGTGGTGTGCCGGGTGTTATATAGTTAGGTGTTTCATATTCTCATAGCCAAATGTAATATAACAATATTGTGTATACGTACACATGTGTATATAAGTGGGGTTCCTTTGGTTTTATTTACTTACGGTAGCCACACAAAAAGTTGTAAAATATTCATCAATTTCATTTATCCTTCTTCTCTCTCGCTCTCTCTTTCCTCTTCCATCCCTCGTTCACATTTTGTATTCTCTTCAAATTTAGACGTATGTCTAAATCTTTAAATCTTTAATGTGTGCATACATATTGATGAATTTTATATTCATCATACTTGGCTCTTATGCGAATGTAAATATGGAATGAAAATGTTCTTGAAAATAATATTTTGAAGAAAATAATGCATAGTTTCATTTTTATTGTAATGTGAAATACAAACAGCAACGTTGTGCTCATGGTCTGTTGAGTCACAGATTCAAGTCAAAATGGTCTTCCCATTGTTTGATTTCTGAAAACCTCATTTACTATGATCAATTCTCTATGATCACGACATTACACCAAAAACATGAATAGAACAGATTTCAAAGGTTTTTCACCGTCTTTAAATCTTAAAAATAAAGGTACGCGCATATCAGTGTTGTTATTTTGTCCGGACAAAATAGAATTTACTATCCAGTGGGCAAAATGGATGAAATGGTCAAAATGGACAAAATGCATACCATACTACATACATAATAAGGTCTAAAAGTTAACCAAAAGCACATTTTCACTATTGTGGAGGTGGAAAAGTTAAAAGTATTTCTTT
>JAQIVZ010001929.1:0-25858 GCA_034700945.1 Arrhopalites spinosus
AAAAGCATTATTTTTCATGAAAAAAAATTTGCTTGGATTTTTAATATATTTGCTGGCGTTTTAAATATATTTACTGGCAAAATATTTGCTGGTGTTTTTAATATTTTGCTGGTGAAAACCTATTAACCCATAAAAAAATTGGTCTTTGTTCATCAATTCATTCAATTCTCATAGATTTTACGTGTCATAGGAAATTTCAAAATGAGATTCTCATTCCCGCGGCTCTCAAAAAAAATATTTAGATTTAATTTTTAATTTAATTGCCAAATTATTGTATTTATTGTGTACTCGCATATACACTGAATTTTGAAATGTCGAGAGCCAACGGACAAAACCTATTTTTACTACTGTTGAGTCTCCTTGTGACACTTTCAGTGTCCGGAGTACAGGTATTTACACATTTTTTTTTTAAAAAAAGTATATTTTCAAATCATCATGTACATAAATAACATGTATTATTTAATTATTTAGGCAGCAAATCGAGTTGAATATAATATTGGGTTGATGAATGTTTACATGGCGTCAAATACCACGAATCCAAAGGCCGAGATTTGTTTTTCTTATCCGTCACAGCTTTTTACTGTCCCTATTGTATTGTCGGTGAGTTTACATACAAATTAAATAATTTAAATTTAAAATTTACCATTGACATTTTGGAATAAAAATGTATTAATTTGTCAACTACAGAATACCTACAAGGTAAAGGACTTGACAGCCGTCAATGTTTGTGACAATGTAACTGCCGAGGTCACGGCAGAAATTAAGGCTGCTCACAAGGGAGATGTTTTTCTTTTGGAAAAGACGGAAAATTGTACCATGCCTCATTATTTCGATTTAATTCGAGTACGTTGAAATTATCCAAGCACTTTTTTGTAATTTACAGTAGGGTTTTTAATTTTAATCAATCGTTACAGAATAATGGATCAGGAATCATACTAGTCTCAAACAACAGAGTGTATCTAAATAGCAGCATAATCTACAATAGTTCAGAAGTGTTTGCCATCATCAGCAATGATAGTGTCCAAAAACTACTGGTATGTACCCATTTTTAATCCCGTGTAAATAGTAACGATAAAAGTAAACCTTATGTTCTTTTATTGAATTTCAGGATGACGAATCACAAAGTGAAATTATTGTTCGACTCATCACAGTTGAGGATGACAAACTTTTTAATCCAAGTACGCTCATTCTATGGGCTCTTGCATTCTTTTGTGTTACGGTTGGATCCTTTACTGGGCCATATAGAGAGATTTCAAGGTACAAAAATACTTTTACTTCTTGAAAATAGACCATTCAATTAGGTAATTTCAATCTACAAGTCATGTGTTTTTTTAAATAGTAGTCAAACAACGCCAAGTGAGCATCAAATTTTGGATTCTGGAAGTTCATCAACAAATAAGCAACAAATCAGCCTAAATGTGATAGTAGTAGTTGCTCTCGTCGTTTTTATTTCTAGTACACTACTACTCCTGTATTTTTTCTACAAATATTTAGGCAAGTACATAATCGTATTATTGTAAATGGTCACTACTTTTGAATTTTAATCATAATCGACTCTTTCCTTTTGTTTGTTACAGTCTATTTTTTCATGGCCATATTTTGCATAGCATCTGCTAGGTAATTCTTTACAGATTCTCAATTGTCGTTATATTACATAAGAAATATTGGCCATAAATTAATAACAATGATATTAAATTATTCTAGAGCAACTTATGACATTCTATTGCAAATTCTTAATCTTTGCAAATTCAACAACTTTATGCCTAAGTGAGTATTATTCAATTTTTCTTTTGATTCTGGTTTGGGGTTTGGTAAATTTAAAAATTTTTTGATTACTTTTGACAGGATCAGAAATGTTGGAATCCACAAAATATTTTTACTGCTGATTTGTGTCACAGTACCTATATTATGGTTCATCTTTCGACATAAAACTGCAGGCTGGGTCTTGCAAGACTATCTAGGAATTTGTTTTTGGTACACAAAACTTTTTTACAATTATATCACTACATGACTGAAGAATAACTTTTTTTAAAAAAAAACGTAAATCTTTACAGCATCCATCTGATCCAAACACTTCGAATGCCCAGTCTAAAAGTGTTGTAAGTTTTATTTAAATTTTATGATTTAAAGGGATCGTATGCAATGTATTAAATAAATGCATACTATACATGTATGTTTTTTTTGACCATTTCAGATCAGTCTTTTTGATCCTCCTTTTTGTGTACGACATATTTTTTGTCTTTGTCACTCCCTTGCTTACAAAGGTTAGTAAAACTTTATACATTTTCTTAAATGGATGGCAAGTCATGGTGTTTCATATTTAAATTGTATTATTTTTTAGGATGGGCAGAGTATAATGGTAGAGGTTGCTACCGGAGGGAGTAAATTTGGTAAGCCAATTAATTTTTCTTGTTGGTTTGCTCCTTGTATATTTTATATGATGTCCGTAATCGTACAGTGTTTTTATGCACAGGGGAGGAATTGCCATTACTTTTGAAAATACCACAATTGGAGACTAATATTCTCTCAATTTGTTCTTCCACAAGATTTTCTTTGTTGGGATTTGGAGATATTATTATTCCTGGCTTTTTAGTCTGTTTTGCTCACTCTTACGACATCATCAATGGAGAAACTCGTCGGCGTCCCTATTTCTTCACTGCATTAATAGGTAAGGAGAAATCTACTGAGAGCACAAAAATCAACCTTGTTTTTCACAAAAAAAATTGTGTAAATCTTATTTCAGTGTATAGAGTTTGCTTAAACGCTTTAGGTTCATGTTTACTTTTTGAAAACCAAAAATATATTCACGTTTCAAAAGTTTTTTTTGTAACGCTTGAGTGTGATGAAGGAAAATATTTGACACATTTGAGAATACGATGAGTAAATATTGGAGTAGAAAAACAAATTACAAGGGTTTTTTCAGTTTTCTTTTCTCTCGGATATGTTACTTGATCAGAAAAGCAAACATGGTGTGTTAAAAAAAATACTTTGGATTGTCTCATGAGACTAATTTTGATAAATAGGTTATGGTGTTGGACTTGCGTGTGCATTCCTGGCATTATCCTTATCCAAAACTGGACAGGTAAGAAAATATACTTTAATTTTACATGAACAAAGTATTGTCAAAATCCACATTTTTAACATTTAAAAATGTACATGCGTTAGATAAAACTTTTCTTGTAAAATTTAAAAAAAGGATATTGCAGTTTTTATCGCTAAACCATAATTTCATATTTAAAATTCCGAAAATCTATTGGGATTCTTAAAAACTTTTTGAGTATGTCTGATGTCTGATGTCAATATGTTTAATGTGGATTTGCAGAAGATTTTTTACTTTGAATTGAAAATGAATGTTTTATTTATAGCCGGCTCTACTCTATGTCGTCCCATCCACTCTAATTCCAATTTACATGGTAGCTCTATACAAAAAACAACTTCGAGTCTTGTGGGACAATGCAGAACAATAAATTTGTTTTGAAATACCTGCCGCCTGCTCATCCAAATCAAACTCCACCGACATTTAATCTTGTAATGAAAAAAGGAGGTCTTTTTTTATACCAAACCGTACAGCTGCATATTGTACTCTCCACTGTAAATTATAATTGCCTCTCTCTCTTTTTATTATGGTTTTAATACTGTAACCAAATTTTTTTCCGTTCTCTTATTGTGTCATATTAATGGAGTCAAGATTTGTTTTTTTTTCACTTGACCGATTGTAAATAATGTTTATTTATTATAAGGAAAAAATGTAGAAAATAACTTTTTTGCAATGTTCAAATTTGATTGTTAATCATAACATTTACAACTACCAGGACTTTATTTTGAGAGTACAATTATACGTTGAAATTACTAGTTGCCGAAATAACTTTTTTTTTCTCTTCTCATACAATAATTACGGTTTATATAATCTAGATAGATATAAATATTAGTTATCAGTTTGTAAAGTTTTTTTTTACAAGAAAGAATGGGAAAACTTTTGTCTCGTAGAATGTTGTTGGTTGTACAATGTTTGAATACGATTACATTTGATTAATTTATTTAAAAGAATAATTAATGGTATTTTTGCTCAAGATTTTCAGAGCTGAAGCTCATTATTGGGAGACCCAGTTAGTTGTCGTCTTTACTTTTGAGAGAATTGGTTGAGCCAAGCTCAGAGCGTCGTTGTTAATAATTAATGTGTGTGATGGTACTTGTAAATAAGGACAGCTTGCGTATGGGGGGTGAGGCCATGTTTGTATGCTTATTTAGTAAGTGAATGAGTACACTACAAATTGGCAAACTGTACCTACGTAGTCTGACTTCTTAATGTTATTTAATGTTTATTTACTATGCATACATGAGTTTCCTACTCAGTTTAAGCTTCAATACACTGTAAGCCTCCAGTTTGGTAAAATTAACTTGCTTTATTAAATTCTAATGCTAAATAAGTACCTCGTGCACAAATCTGCTTAAAATTCGACCTACGGTTTGGTTCAATTCATCTCTCTCTCTCCTTTAACTAAAACATGGGAATCCTCTCTTTCCAAACTGTAAATTCAATGAGGAAATCTTTGTTTAGTAAAGTCTCGCTATCTCTCTCTTTCTCAGAATGTATGATATCCTTGTTTAAGGGAAAATTTATTGTCTTTTGTATTATGGAAGTAAAGTAAATGCTAACACCATCATTAACATTTCATCGTCTATAAACAAGAAGAGACTACCTATCTAGTACTCACTTTCTCCATAATATAATTATGTACATATAATTTATTTAAGACAAAGGATTTTTGAGTGAATCCCAACATTATGGAGAGAGCTTGTTGAGGATTTTCAAACTGTCTAAAATTAAAAGTAATGTACATACATTCTATATACCGGTCAATGTTAATTTATCACTTTTTAAAATTTCAAAGTTCTTTGAAATCAAATTTTAATTTAATTTACAATTGAAAATTAATTTTCTATTTATTGTTCAATCAGTAAGAGTATTTTTAATTGATATTTTTTAAAATACAAGTTTTAGTGCCAACATTTAATATAAGTATAAAAAACCTCTTGCCATGCAACTTGGTTACTATTAAATAATAAATTTATGAGTAATTATTTTATTTATAAAAATTATTTACCTAATTTATTATGTCAACGTATTTACTGTACACGTACCTCTGTAGTTTGTAGTGATGTAGAGCGGATAATTAGTACCTTATAAAATAATAGACAAATTATTTGAATAATGACGAAATTTTTTATTTGTTTTATTACAAGTACTTATGACTAGATTATAAATGACTAGAAAATAAATTTATGACAATTAATTTAAACTTTGTATTAAGATTACAAAATGTAATTTGTAAAATCTTGTAAGCTGGTGCTTATGATGATGATAACTTACTAGAATCAATTTAATTTTAACGTCTTTCCATCAAATGATGATGGTGACTTTTTTCAGAATTTCAAGTCAAAATTTGTACTTGGTCATAATCGCTATGGCTCATCAAGGAGAAAAAAGAGAAAATCATGATTAATCAACTCTTTTATCTTTCTGTATGGAATTCTTTATTTGACTTGTAAAGTTGTACGTACGTTCAATTGTTGACTGAAGACTGAAAATAAAATAAATGAACGCATTTTCGTTTAAACTAATCAAGTTGAATTTTACAATTTATTTTAGTTATTAAGTCAATCTTATTAAGAAATATTACACTTTAATAAAATACATATTGTACAGATTACTTAAACTTAAGTTTAGTAAAGTAGAAATGTCTACTTTATCTGTAGACTTGTCTTTTTTTAGAAAAAAAAACCTTTTGTCAGATAAAATTGGATAGTTTAACTATAACTTTTTATGGGGGTTGAAATTAAAGTAAAAACAAGTTGAAAAAGTTTTTGAGGAAAAAGAACCACCAGGTGTGGTCCAAGGTTTTAGAAATGATGCAATTTTACAAAAATAAAAAGAAAGAAAAACCTCCATTAACTGAATGCCTCCAGTACATGGAATTTTCACTTGAGTCTACAAGTCAAAGGACATGTATTGGGGTACTATGCCATGTCATGTAGAAAAAGTTGTACAGACTTTAATTATGAATCAGTCAATGAGACGAATTGAGTGTGACTTTAGTTTTTTGTTGAGAAAAAAAGGTTACAGTTTGGATAGATGAGGAAATGATGAAACTTTTCGACTTGAACTTAATTAGTCGAGACCAAGTGAAAAAAATAGGGACAACTGTACACAAATAGATGGCCCATCGTTGTCGTCCTCTTGGTCCAAATGTTTCAGTGATGGAATGAAAGAAAATGAAAAAAAGGGGGCAGGTTTTGGTCTAAATCGTTTTTTGAGCCTGAGCATCTTGCCCATTTTCTGACCAACAGTAGATACATTATACCACACATGTACGGAGGGATTCTCACATCAATCATGATACAGAAAAAAAGAGGGGCCGAGTTTGTACGAATGGTTGTGGTTGTGTGGTGTAGAAAGTAAAAGAAAAAGAAAAGAGAATTTCATGTCATCTCTTTCCTATCTGTAGCCACTAGTGAACATAAAGAGGACAATCGAGATCTATAACTTAAAAAAAGTGGAGTAAAAATGAAAATGAGATTGGGATACCTGGAGACTCTGGAGAGAGCAAATAACATATAATACAGTATTACGTATAGAGAGAGAGAGAGAGAAAGAGAAAAGAAAGCTCTCTCCAATGAAATGATCTCTGTATAAAAATACATAGTCATGAGTTCACGACACTCTTATTTTGGTCACGGGGCAAGCGACAAAAAAACCTGTGGCCTAAAAAAACTGGAGATATAAAAAAATAGGGATAAGATATAAAACTATGGAATGGTCCCAAGACAACTCTTGCCATGAACATTCTCATAATCTTGGCCAAGAGTCACATCTTTGTGTGCGGTCCTTATATTTTATATATGAGGAGAGAGAGTGGTTGTTACTACTAACAGCTATGACCAGGATGCCTCTTTTGTTCTTGAGAGAGAGAAAACTTGAGCTTACAACCAACCATGCTCTAGTCCCATTGGGTCTATCCAAGTTTAAAAAACACAACTTTTGATTCATCCTAAATCTCACAACCCACAAAAAAAACCAAACAACAACAAAAGTCATACAGGATACATTTCACATTCACCACAATATTTATCCTACCCCTTAACCAATCTTTTTTTTTACATGTACCTTACCTTTCTCTTTGTATAGCCTTACAAAGAGAGGGTAGTCTAATATATTTTATACAACTTGTCAGTCATTTTATCTCTCTCTCTCTTGAGTAATGTGATAAAACGATTTTTTTAGTTTTCAAAATTAAATGACTTTTCTCCAAAATTTATTGTCTTTTATTACCAAAGTCAAAAAAAGTCAAAGTGTCAACAAAATCTGACCTTTCTCGTTCAATTTGTACTTTGAATTCTTTTCATTTTTTTCCAGTGCCCTATGCTCCATTCTCTAATGTATAAAATGTTTCGGATTTTCAATTTTTTTGCTCATACTCTCCATCAAAAGGTCGTGAGTTATGACCTCTTTGATCTTTTCTTTGTGAAAATTTTTTTTTTTTAAAAAAAAGAGAAATGTTGAGCTACCCTCTGAACACGGAGAAAGTAGCGATATGCTTTCTCCCAGATCGTTTTTCAGTTCTGTCCATCTAAAAGTCTATCTAAAACATAAAACATGGAATGTGGAAGGGCTTTTCTTGTCTCTCTCTCTGTTTAGTTACTTTATTGTTTTTTACTGTATTCATCTCTATAAAGTAAACTATACAATGGGTAGGTGTACCTGTTCCGTCTTCCACCATTTTTTTATGTTTGGGTATAATAGAATTTATTATTCAGTACAATCAATATGATAAAAACTGTATGAAAAATATATGTGTACACATGTATGTACATGTATATGAAACTGAATCTCATTTTTCATTCCTTTTTGTATAATTTAATACATAGCCTCGAGATTTCTCATTGTGTACTCACATAATCAAGTAAGGATAACTAGAGATGACTTTTTTAAAAATCTAGTTGAAATTCATTCTTCATCCTCTTACAACACAAAAGGTTACATTATGCAGATAAAGGGTCTCTTTTTTATTGTGTGTAGATTACTTGGCCATTTACTTAAAAAAGAGTTTCATTTTTAATCTTGATATTGTCCTAAAATTTTTTTTGTCTTTTATTCTTCAAAATCTATCCATTAAGTTATAATAGAATACACTTTCATGACTTGAAAATATAAATAATTTATTAATTGACTTTTTTGTATTATTATAAAAATGTCAAATGTCAGTTTTTGAAAAGATTATAAAAAAAATAAAAAAATGACAAAAGAATACCTGTGTCCAATTTTACATTAGACATTCTATTCTACTTAAAGTATAATACAAAAAGAAAATCAAGCTATAAAAGAGAAAATTCTCTTTTCTTTTTTGAAAAAAACACAGTAAACATTTCTCTGTCTTTCTATTACTCTGTACTGGGCAAAAATAAAGTGGAAATGATGGTGAGTTTTTTTGTACTCGTTCTCTCTCTCTTTTTCGTAGAAAAAAACAGTCAAGTTTTTTTTAGTGGCAGATGCTGACAAGAAGATTTTCTCAGGTGACTCTAAGAGTTAACATCCAAGTAATGTTCATTTAGCTCTCACAATCTTCACTTCAGCAATCTTAAAATAAATCCCTCTTCTAAATAGAAGGGGGTCAAAAGGAGAGGGGAAAAAAGGGGTTGTAGTGGGCAATATTTCCGAATTTTGTGTGTAAATAGTAAAGCAATTCAGTTAAATAGCAAGTGTAAATATTTGCTTGAAAGACAATATATAGATAAATATATAAGAAAATAAGACCATAGCCAGTCAACCAAAAATATATTTTCAAACAACTTTCACTACGAAAGAAAAAAGAGAGAAAAGAACGGACAGAATTCAGTAGCATATACAATTAAGGTAAAACTCCCCACCCATCTCCACTCCTCTTTCCCCATTCAATCTATGAGAAAATATTTTTCTTACATTTTTTTTACTTCCTCATTCTCAACTCTTTGTGTGGTCATGGTTATGTCACACATGTGCATGTGTGGTGTACTTATATTTTTTTCTCAATGTGTTGAATTGAATGTATGAGAGTTGTAGCCTCAAATTGGTTTTCATTGTTAGCATTTCATTTTTCATGGTACAAAGCGCTTCTCATCTCAATTCGTCACAGTCAAAAAAAAATTTCTCCAAGTTGAATTTTGGTCACAAGAAATGAAAAGAAGTAAACAAAATTCTCTCGTCTCTTTTCCTAACATTTTCAAGAAACGAAAGAACTCCCTCCTCCGCCTCCAAAGATTTTTTTTTAGACATTTGAATTGCGTAATAATTGAGAGATAGAATTTAGAAAGAGGAAAAAAGAATAAATAAAAATGTTGACAAATCAACGCTAAATTCTAAATGTTTACTTGTTACGAGAGGAAAGATTTGTGATTTCATACAAAGAAAAATATCTTTGATTTATCACGTTGGCCGCCAAAAAATCCTCCTTCTTTTTTTCTTTTCAGTAAATAAAATGAAATTTTTTTTATATCAATGACTCTAAAAAAAACTCGCCGACTGCCATGTAATTTTCCATGGAGAAAAAAATGAAAATAAAATAATTTTTAAAAGAGAAAATATATTTAAAATAATTACTTTTGGAAAATAAAAATAATAAGTAATTTAAATACTCAATTAAAATATAATATGGAGATGTACAATATGGAGATGTATAAACATTGATAGAGGAAATAAAATAAAATATTTGAAGAAGAAAGAAAATAAATTTTGGGAAGGATAAAATTTGTGAATAAAATAGGCAAAGGGGAAAGAGTAAAAGGGAGAAGGGCATAAATAAATATATAAAGATGAAAGCTCCACAACAAGTCTATTCCTACTTAATCACAAGAAGATTGTTTTGTCTCGCTTTTGTGTACAAGAAACACACAAAGATTGTTACAAGAATTGAAAATGAGAAAAGGAAAGTAAGTTGTTGTTGTTGGTATAGTCTCTGTTTTGTTGTATATTAAGAGACATTTAAAAAGAAAGAGAGAGAGAGAATATTTACTTCCTTCCTCATCCACAGTACGATTAGGGGTTTGGAATAGACATTAATATACAAGGACATGGCATAGCCTGTGGGGAGTTGAGGAGGGTTGCCTCAGTCTCAGCCACTCATCCACACTTTTCCTTTGGCAACTTTTTGGGATATTCTTCATTCCACCTTCTCCCCTCAGTAGGCATGTACATGGAGATGCATACACAAGGGCATAGTTATGAGGGAAGGAAATAGCATAGGTCAAAAAGAGGAAACTTCATTTTCCACGAGGAAGCTTCATGACGCATGAGAATCTCGCGTAATTAATCCTACCCTATTTCATCTAATTACTATGCGTCATAAATTTTCTTCATCGGACTTTCTCCTTTACTTTCCCTCCAAGTAAAGTGAAAGAGAGAGAGAGAGAGGAATTGCATGAAGGAATGGAGGCTGTGTGTTTTGTGTATACATATTTTATCCCAAAGAAACCGACTCTACATTTTCATCTCTGTCTTTCATTCTCCAAAATTCATACGCCTTTCTCTTCTTCTACACTTATATGTATGTACATACAAAATACAATTCTGTGGGATAGCAGACTGTCGCGAAAAAGCTGGGGAGGATTCCTTAAAAAAAACATGTTTATAGTTTAGTTTTCATATAATAATATTATTGTGTATTACTATGTACATGGAGAGTCATATAAAAGATGGCAGCTTAATATTCCAGTCTGTAGTTATGTACTTTCTCTCTCTTGTGTGTCATACATGTAATAAAGGGCCTCTCCTATATTCTCAATTGTGTACCACTCCCATGTTATACACTCACCACACACACACACACACAATGTACAGAGTACAGAGTTGAGCTCAAAGTGTGTGCCATGAGAGAGAGAGAGAGTCGGAAATCATCACTAGGCATAAAATAAATGATAAGAGTTGCGGGAGAGTTAGAGGGGCTCGTCCAAGGAAAACGTGATAAGGCAAGTGGATGGTAAAATGGTATCAAGGACTGAAATATGCGCGTCGGAAAAGATCAAGTGAAGCCTCGACTACAAATGTTGATGAAGTGCTTCATAACTTTTACTTTCTAATACAGACAAAAATATTTCATATATTACATACAACCTTTTTGTACAGGTTCTGTCATGTCTGTATGAACCCACCCTTTTATTCTTCTCCCCCCCCCCTCCTTCCACATCATCATAACGATGAGCACTTATTGGTCAAAAGAAGAAGAGTATTTTTTTGGGGGTATCTTAAACTCACTCAACTGTCTCAAAGAAGAAGAAGAAGAATGCGGGAGGGAGAAGAGTGAAGAGTTTGTATTTCTTCATCTCCTTTCCCCTCATTTTCTCTCTCTTGTCTTTCTCCCACTTTCTCTCTTTTGTCTTTATCAAGCCAACCATCCATCTACGACAGTCTTCTGACAATTAAATAGACGAGTAATCTGAAAGATATAGGACTCTTATATAATTTGTAGTGTATTACAATTCAAGGGAAATGAATAATAAATGACCCAATGTATCCCCTTTTTAACAATCCTATTTTATTTGTACATGTACAATCAAATTATGAGTCTCTTTCCATTTCTACAATTTTCTTTTGTGTCCATCTTACAACTATTTCATATATAAGTATGCATGGTAATATGTAGGCTGTACATTCAATTTTTTTTATGAACAATATAATTCATCATTGTATAACAAACTTATTATGTTTTCAGGGCATCCTCTCTCTCTAGTCTTTCTCTTGTGCTCCCTCACCACAAAGAGGAAAAAAACTTATGAGAGACGGGAGAATTACAAGAGGGAAGACAAGGGGAAATTATGGAGAGGAATAAGGCTATTCACCGTTGAGACGGTAGAGAGAAAGTATAAAGATTTTCCAATAGAATTTTCTCCTCACTTTACTAATCTCAATCAGAGTTCTTTTCTTATTTTGTGACTTTGTAAATAATAGCTTTTCACTTCACTGATGGCCCTTCACCAACATTCACATGGTCCTCCCTCTCTCCATCCGACTTTCTCCTCCCTGTAGGCCCTTTTGTACGCAGTGCAAATGATCTGATTAATAACTTTTACAATCTATCTACCTATACTTCTACACACAGTCTAGAACTATAAGCACACATTTTGCTCCCGGCTTTTTTAACAAGGTACAGTCCACCCATTTTATCTCTTATTATTTCCAGTGGAACAATATTCTTTATCTTTTATATACCCTTTTTTTTACTTTATATCTATACGTACAAAAAAATACAATTCATCTTTTTATTTCCATCCACTCATACTTCACCCACCAATCTATCCACACGAGTTTTACCAACTTTTTTTTTGAACAAATTCTTCTTTTTGAAACAACTTTCATCCTTTTTTCCAATTCTCTGTAAAAAATAAGTAGCCTAGGGCTGACATGCTCAAGAAGAATTAGAGGTCCTTCAAATGCAGGTCATGTGAATGTTTATTTTTGGAGAGATGAGAAAAATTTTTGAGGTAATAATCATTTAAAGTGAAAATCTTTTGAGATCAATTTAGAGTCAAATTCTTTTTTGTGTGCTCCTGTCACAAAGTCTCACGCGAACATTGAATGCCAGCTGTTTCACCCACATTACCTTTTACATAACTTTCCCTCCCTTTCTCTTTTTGTATGGTGGCCATTGACTTTGGGAGTCCTTGTTTGGAGCAGATTCTACTGTCAAGTTTGGGTGAGAGAGAGTCAATAATTTACATTGTGAGCATCTCCAGCTCGTCGCCAGAGTCAGTTGAAAGTCTCAACTCATTTAATGGCACAAGGTATAATATACTTACCAAATTGTGCTACCACAACCCCCGTCGTAACTTGAACTGCCAACATGTGAAACCGCATGTTGTTGACGCTTCTTCAAACTCTGTCCATACTAAGGAAACACGTCAACATTGCGGCTAACCCACCCCCTCTCTCCCTCTCTCCATAAAGAGACAATACGGAGAAAGACAAAAGAGGAGAATGCCATAAAAATCATAAAGATTTGGATTCTCTCATATAAATGAATATTGCTCACAAGAGTTTTGTGTGGGCAATTCAAGACAAAAACTTTCCATCCCCCCTCCCATTTTTTTATTTACGCGTCATTTCGATATTGGCAAGGGGAAAGGAGAAAGTTGTATGTACTCTGTGTGGTTGGATGGAGAGAAAGGAAACTAAAAGTTTTATTAATCCACAAGCTGGTCATATGATATGACATGGTATGATGTAATATGGTACAATTACTGTAAATCGACAAGATAGGTTTTTTTATACTGAGACTTTCTTTTTCTTTCTCTCTCTCTCTCTCACACACAAAAGAAAGAGAGAGAGAGAGAAAGTGAAGAGTGAATGGAATATTCCTTGTTGAATTTAGTAATAGCTTACTGTCTTTAGTATCGTTTAATGCGACCAAATAAAAGCTTTACTTGAACTATTTTTATGGCTCACAAGACGTTTTGCTTCCGTTTCCTCTCTTTCTATTCTATAATATATAATCTAATGCTAGAGAGGGAAAGAATGGCCAGAGAGAGAAAGAGAGAGCTTTGTGAGATAATGCCAAAGAGTAGGTTTTTTTTGGTGATTTGCCATAAAATGTAGAAAATTCTTTTTATATATATCTCTCTGGCCTGTGGTTTGTACTAGAAGAGCATCGATTGTAGGTATTTGACTTGAGTCATTCCTTTTACTATTTTCTCCCCCATATCCCCAAAATGCATAAAGGGGGGTCACAACAGTTGCTACACCCATCAGGACACACTAGACCACCTGTTTGTCACTTAGTTGGCACAAAATGTAGAATTTTTTTCTCTTCTTTTTTCTTCCAGTTAGATTAATAACTGATCTAAATTCATCTTTCTCTCCTTGTGGTGGTCATGTGTACCTTTCAATGTGTTGAATGTCCATATTTATTCTCCCATCCCATGACCCTTTGTCTTCATACCATCAATCTTACTCTCTCTCTACTATTTTCATCTAACAGGTACTTTTGGGTAATTGCCAATTAAGACCATATACAGACCATACAGATACATTACACACAATAAAAATCCACTTTACCATTCTAAAACATGGTAAAGCTTTCACTCTTGTCCTCGTTTTCTCCGCAAACGTTTTAAGTCTATTTTTTATTAATTTTTTTATTTAGCGAGCCTCATTATTTATTTAAATGATTTAATTTTTAAAAAAGAAAAAAATGACATTAAAATATTTTCCACGACATAAAAAATGCGGATGAGGATACGCGTAGAGAGAGATGAGAAGATGGAGGGAGGGGTGGGGGATAAATAGTGATGTGAAACAACAAATCCAATGAAAAGCTGCAAGACACATGCTCATGATGATAGAGTAAGTGTAGCATGGAAAGAGTAGGAAAGTGCCATTGACTCTGGTCGGTTAACCACTCAGTGAATTTCCCACTTGATTCTTGACAAAGCACTATATCTATACATTGTACAATCTCTATCTTTTTTTTCTTTGGGTGAAAAGAAAAAAAAACTGTGGAGAAAGTAAAAAAGATTCACTCAAAACACTGGCCAGGGTGAAAGACGGATGGAACCAAGTGGAGTGGAAATTTTATAAGGTTTACACATTAGAGTGACCTTTTATTAATAACACTTGATTCTAATGCTCCATCTTTTAAGCTCACAATAAAGAAACTCAAAAAAATATAACCTCTTTCACTATTATCACCCTGCCATAAAATGTTAGTCACGGTCGTGGCTAAAATAATAATTTAACAGCCCCCCTCCCCCACATCACTTTCACTCCTCTTTCTTTTCTTCTTGTAAGTCACTGGCACCCTTTGTATCTCTCTTTAGGTACATCAAGTTTCATTTTTCTTGTGTCAAAAAATATTCAATGGTTATTTATAATTCTTTGAACCAAAAATTAATACAAAAAATAAATGTTTTTTTTGAAGGGACCATGACGTGAGGCAACTCTTGGGTTTCATCTCCGTCTCCATTGAATAATTAAAATGAAAGGAGGGTTAAGTAGTGACTCATGTTTTTAGGAGAGAAAAAATTGTATAATGTTTTTCAATCTTAATAATAATACATAAATGTATATATTATATTAGTGTAGGCGTGTGGATTAAATTTATCAAAAAATATAATTCTTTGATTCCTTCACCTCCAAAACCATGTTTATCCAACACGAAATTACTAAAGATCGTCATAAATTTAACATGTTGTCTCCATTTTATCCATTTTTATTAAAAATATGTCTAAAAGTTACAGTTCATTTCAAAATTCAAACCATATTTTTTTTTTGGTTTTTTTTGTAGAAAATTGTGGGGAGAGAAAGTTTTGGGGGAAAAAATAAATGAAAAAAGGAGCTCAATTCTTTTGGATTGTTCCACTTCATTAAAAAGTCAGTCTTATATTTTTTCTGACGTTAAATTGAACTGACTTTTCATGCATGTGAATATGAGAACATATTCACAATAATAATATACATTGTCAAATTTCAACTGTCTTTTTTTTGGCTTATCCACAGATGTGAATACTACAGTTTACACATAACACGTGGTACGCATGTTAGATATTTTATATGTATTTTATACATGATTCATATTATGTAATAGTTTTGTAACAAAAGCAGTATACTCTCATCATGTAAAGCTCAAATTTCATATTATCTGTCTCTCTCTTTCTCTCTACCGTTTATCTTTTGCTTCGCCGTCTCTCGGAGAAGGATAATTTACGTCAAAGAATGTTGCAAAAAAAGAAAATTTTTTGTACAGTTTTCTTGCTTTTTTAAGAGATACAAAGAATTTTTTTTTGTTGACTTGAGAGTATTAAAAAAAGGATTAGATTTGATATAAAATAATAAATATTGTATTTAGGTAGTATAAATTTATACATGAAACTAATCTTGAGGTTTTTTTAAAAGAAAAATTATTTCATAATTTTTACAAGATGGCGGAAATTTAAAGTGATGGATGGAAGGAAAGCCAATGGTAAACTTGAAATTTACAATTTTACCAACAAGACAAAGGATTCTAATATCTATAGAGGGGAGACAGGGGAGTCAAATTGTGTGCAATAGGGAGGGAAGTGGAAGGGAGATGGGGAGGGAGAGGGGGGCGGGGAGAAGAAAAGGATTTTGGATTTCTACATTTCAACTAATCGTAAGATGAAGGAGAAAGGCTGGGGGGAGACAAGGAAAGCTTGTAAATGTTACAAAAAGTGTAAAGAGATTGAAAGGAAGGAATACTAACATCACCACACGAAGATGAGGAAGAGAGAGAGAGAGAGATGTTTTATCTATATTCAAAGCATTTTCTTGGTAAGGCTTATCTCTGTGGACAATAATGTGTATGTATTATGTAAAGAGAGAGGAGAAAACTCGGGTGTGTCAGTCAACTGCATGTGTGTATTTGTCTAGGTACAGTCCATGTAGACAAAGTTCAGCTTTATTTCCAGTCCTCACACACAAAAAATAAGCTTTAAATTATCTTTTCAAACTTTTAATTGGGATGGAACAGCTCCAGGCTCCCCACAAGACAAGACAGCACAGCAAAAAATGTACACTTCACAAAATGTATACAACACAACAAGACTTTGACTACACGTCAAGTCTAAAACTATCCACTTGTCCTATTTTTCCCCCTCATGGGCACTTTATACACTGTCAAAAGTTTCCATTGATGAGGCAAAAAGTAACAGAGACAGACGGCAAGTTTTCCTCTCTTTTTTTTGTTTGAAAAATTATTTTAGTCTGAAAATTATTTTAGTCAAAATATCTGTACTGAATTATCCATAATTTTTTTTATTCTTTAATAAATGATTTTCAAACAATTTGAAAAGCTTTAGAGAATATTCAATTATTTTTCTGTGATTTGTGGAGAAAGTTTAATGATAAAAATGGGATACAAATAATGGCCATTTTTTTTAGAAAAAAAGTTAACTTTACAAATTGTAAATAATTTTGTGATATTTGTGAATTTTTTGTGAATTGAACAGAAAGAGCATAAATAAATTTATACAAATTTTTGAAATTTTATTTATTCAACTTGTAAAAAACTAAATTGTTTTTTTTCTCAAAAAAGTATAATTTAATTGAAATGTGACCTGTCACGCAGATTAATTCAAACGACGCATGTAATTTAAGCTAAACATTTTTTTTACTATAAGTTTCATATAATTATAATAAAATAAATACAGGGTGGTTTATATTTAAGAATTGGAAAAAACAGAAAACAATTTTTAATTTGTCAAGTAACTACTTATTTAAAATATTAAAATGTAAAATGATGCTACTAAATTTAATTATTTTTAAAAATTACTGTTCATAAAATTATGTGCCAATTACAAAAAACTTGATTTACTTTCTTCAGTTAAGTTGACCATAGAATAAAAGAAAAATAAAGTAAAAAGTAAGTAAGAGACACCCTGTAGATTTAACACAAAAATTCTATTTTTGGTACATTGTACATAATTTACCTGTATCTTATAAGACTCCCTGTACAAAAAAGTCTTTCTTTGTTAATTTCTCCATGACTTTTTCTTCCAAGAGAAAGTTTTTACTTTTCCACTTGGAATGTTTTACGTTATCTATTAGCTTATGTATAAAAAGAAGGGGGGAAAGTAGGTATAAAAATAGGTGCACAAGTTGATCTCTATTTTTGCTAGTGTGTAGTCATAGTCGTACTCGTACTTGACAGTGAATTTTTGTTGGTTTTTTACATACAATTATATAGGTACACGTATGTATGTATATAGTATGGTAGGATATTTCAACCATGGAATGATGCAGTTGTGTATAATTGTAAGGAAAAAAAGTGGTGGAGGCAAGGCTGCTCACTGAGATTTTTTTTATTCTGGGAAAAATTCCAACTTTGCTTATGATAAAATGAACATTAAGTTTTCCATGCCCCCATTTACCCATTATTTTACGTCCGAGAGCCCTCATAAACTTTTTTTTCCTCTCTCTCTCTCTCTCTCTTGTTTTTTTTCTCGGGAAAAAAGAAACTTGTTTTTTTTTGCTTGTGCATTATAATATATCAGTCGTGTACATAAAAAAACGGTATGTGCATTGTACATAGAGCCCAGACATTCATATTTGCTCTCTATTATCTTCTCCTTCTGTTTACTTAAAAAAACTTCTCAAGGTTACTCTTGTTGTAAATGGTGTAGTTTGTGGAGAGAGAAAATAAATTGGATTTCCTCATTTACAAAACTTGTCTTGTGGTACTTGTTTTCCTTTTGTGTCTATAATTCTTAATTTTTAATGTGCCAACAAATTATTAGTTGTTTTGTCTATGTTGTTATTTTTTTCAAAAAGAATTTAATTTTTATTTCTAATCTTCCAATCTTTTCTATTTCTTAGTCTACAGATAAAGATTGCCATGAAAGAAAAACTCTTTTTTTTAAATTAAATTTTACACACAAAACTTTCATGTGACATTAAAAAAATAATTAAAATTAGCTTTCCTTTACACTGTCACGTAATATTTAAGGATTTTTTTTGTTTATTTTTAGGTCACAGATTAAGAGAGAGAGAGAATTAAACTGTGAAGCCTTTTTTTGAAAAAAAAGAACAAGTTGAAACCGCAAGAATTTTTAGTTTGAGTTTTTTGAGGTTTTGAAACAGTAAAGATTTTGTTTGTATTTTTCATGTTGATAAAAAAGACTAAAGAGAGAGAGAGAGAGAGAGAGAGACGGTGGGTGTGGATTTTTTTGAGGGTATTTCCTCATCTTTAGCTTGTACCACCAGTTGAAGCGAAACATGACCATAATACGGAAAGCTTGTATAATAAATTTCATGTCCAGATGAGACTACCTTAAGTTGACTAGTTTGTATATTCAATGGGGAGATATATGGCAAAGTCTATATGAAGGGGATAAAGCATGAATACGAAACCAAGAGAGAAAATTTTTTTTTCACAGGGAATCAAGTTATACCCATCCGACCGGATCCTCTTATTGATCCACCAGGCATATTACCCCAACTTTACTGAATATATCAAACCCTTTCTCTTTCTTTCTTTCTCTCTACTTTCTTCATCTCTTTTTCTTATGAATAAAAAAAGATGCATTTTGTTCAAATATGTAGCCACACTAAAGAGAGAGAGAGAGAGAGAGAGAGAAAGTAGAACAAGTTTCAACACTCAAAGTCTTTTCTTACAAAAAAAAATAAATGTATGGAGTAATGCATAATATAATTACAATAGGAAAAAAAATTCAATTCTTTTCATTAAATTACTTTTGTGTTTTTACACAACAATGAAAAAAAAAGATTTGTTTTGAGCAATTGTTTATTTTGATGAATTAATCAAAAATGATAGAAAATAAAGTTAAGGATGGTTAGCTTAAATTATAATTTTATTTATTTTTTTGTGTTAAAAGCAGCTTTTCCATTTTTTCATGAATATTTGGAATGTTATGGTTTTTACTAAAGTCCAAAAAAAATGTAGAGCATGAAAGATTTGTTTATGCAATTTTTTTGTGTTTTCATTTTCTGAAAAAATAAAGAGAAAAAAGAAAGTAGAAGAAATTTTTGTTTAGGTGAGAAAAAAGTATTCATGATGGTTTTGGCAGTTGAATCAACACGTGCTTCAAGATTCGTAACTTGAGCTTCGTGCCATCTGATTCTTTTATCAAAAAGTTAATGGACTTGGCATTCTTGACTCACTTTCATTCTTCACAACTTACACTCGTCTTGTGTATGTATTTCTCATTGGATGAGTGTCTCAAAAAAAATCCCAAATACATTTATATGCATATATATATATTAAATACAAATACACCCAAAAAAACGTAGCCATTTAACAATTCTATCTACTTTTTTTAGGCACATCCTGCTCTCAGAGTGGGCCAACGTTATATAAAGTCAGTGACTGGAAAGTCTTGAAAGCTACTTATACTTTTTTTTTTGTACACCCACTATCCACTGGACAACACACGAGTCAAAAATAATCTCCTTTTTTTATTTCATTTCTCCATCTTGCCTCACACACACACACACATGTAATGTACATATGTACCTACACTTGGAAGGGAAAAGAGGGAGAGTGCTATAAATCAGGTTTATGTACAAATCCTTAGTTAGTACACATAATATATTTTATTTTGCATGTCAACTCCTTACTTATGACCAGTTGAGTGGAGACGATAGTCCTTTTTGTATATTAAACTCCATTAATGACGTCAACCCCTTTTGATCATAAATAGAATTGACTGGAGACTCAATATTTTTTATTTGTAAAAACCTTTTTTATTTTTTGACGACAAACGTTAAAATTTATAAAGGAAAAAAAAGTATTCTTCATTACATAAAAAAATTGTAACAGAATCTTGACTAATGAGAGCCAATTTCTTTGACTATTGTATTGTCGTCAAGAATTTTTTTTTTCATGGCTGGTGGTCCACTAAAAAAAGAAAGCTATTAAGAATAATGGTCAGATTTATTTCTATTCGAGTATAAGATTATATATATGTTTTTTGCTCAACCTTTTAAAAATGTTAAAATCTCATCCGGGAGCAATAAGGTAAAAAGTGAGTGCTTTTCTCGGGATTTTTACTTTCTCTCTCTCCCTCTTTCTCTCTCTTTAACTTGGCTGTAGGGTATAAAAATCTTTCTCTTTTCCTCGGCCAAAAAAACTTGAGAGAGAGAGAAAGCTAAACAAACTAAAATGGTGTTAGATTCTGTATCGATTTTGGTGATCATGTGACTGAATCTAATTTAAATTTAAATGGTTGTAAATATATATACCGTAAACTCTCAATTAAGGGCCCACCCGGCCCTGCACATAGTATACTCATGTTATCTATATGGGTATACTATGTGTAGGGCCGCGTGGGCGCTTAATTGAGAGTTTACGGTATGTATATATATAAAGTAGGAAAGTGATAATTTATAAATGTGTTTGGTATTGTCACATTTAAATCCCTTGACAGTTGTATCCAACCCACATAATTAATTTTTCCCATGAGACTCCTCTTCCACTCTGTAAAACCAAGAGGAGGTTTCAAGTGAGAATAGTAAGGGAGAAAAAAAGTGGAATCAACTTTGTTCATGTATTGATTTGTTGTGATAAATAGATGAATCACTTTTTCTGGGGGGTGTGAGAGTGTGGACGAGATATTTTCAGGAAAAGATTTTCAAGAGGGGAGGGGAGATGTTGCGACAATTTAAAAAAAATCTTATAATCCTCTGAGCCCCTGGAAAGGTCACAAGTCAAAGGAAAAGCGAAGCCAAGTGACTTGAAAGAGAGAAAAGATAAGAAAAAAATTGGAAGGCTCAAAACATCAAGTTTGGAAGCCATTGGAGAATCACTAGCCGTTTTTTTAACTTTCTCTTTTCTCATTTTTTTTGTAAAACGCATGTGGTACATCTTAGAAAAGGCAGGAGACCAAAAAAAAGTGGAGAAAAAATGTGGAGAAGAAGCACAAGAAAAAGAAAAGAGAGAAAGAGAGAGAAATGGAGCTAACCTAAAATTTGAAATTGTCGTCTCCTTAAGACCAAGTCACATTGAAAGCACCAGAAAAAGAAGAGAAAGTCTGAAATCTTGAAGGAGTAAACTGGATTGGATTGGATGGAGAAAGAGAGAGAGAGAGGCATTGTGCATTATCGAAGGATTAGACGAGGCTTTTTTTGTGGAGAAGTGGCAATCAAACTGGTACAATCAAAATTCATCTGGAACGTCGTCGTTTCTGTGTGTGGGGGGATGGATGGATGTTGAGAGTTGAAACATCCATCCATCCCCATGAGATGGAACTAAGTCGAGAGAGAGAGAGAGTGAAAAAATAGAGGAAAAAGAAATCCAACATCCAATCAGAAGAGAAAATAATAAAAAAAGGCCCATGCTCTCCCTTTGAGTAAAAGGCAAATGCATCTCGATTACTTTACTACCCGACATAACTCAGGACGTGACAAGAGCTCACCATTCCACAGCTTGAGTTTCTCCTTTTCTTTCAATCCCATGCTCTATTATCTCTCCTCTCACTTACTATCGACTCGACCTTGTTCTGTACAAAAATATTATATTATTCCAATAGAATTATTTCCACACACTCAGCCCCCCTCTCTTATTATTTAGCGCCTTAATCCTTCCTTTGGACTGGTCAACTCTAAGAATTTTCTCTCATTTTTTCTAATCCCATCCATCTTGTTCCATTCCATGGGATGGGGGGTGGGGTTGTCTTCACTATGAACATGGTTGGCTTGGAACATGGACAATGTCAACAAAAATGGGGAACGAGTGTCCCCCCCTGCAAAAAAAGATTCAATGTGTGATTTCTCCTTCTTTTTTATATTTTTACATTACAAACAAAATTGCGACATTCAACTTGTCCCGCTTTCCTCTTTTTCTTTATTCTTACGAGAGAAAAGTAAATTAAATTGTCATTCTTTATTTATGGATGAAAAAGAAATAAAAAAGATTGTAATTTTCATGTACTAAGAAAAACATTTTTCCAAGAAAGGATTTACTTTCCAAAAAAAACTTTCTCTCTTTTTTTTGACTTTCATGTTTTGTAATTATTGAAGAGAAACACAAAAAGAATATATTTATTTTAAAATTTTGTGAAATACACAAAAAACGGGACTTGAATTACATGGAATTTTATAAAAACTTCATCCCTTATAAATTTTTTGGGAAAAAGTGTAAAAAGGATGGAGGGTAGAGAGGAGTAGAGTAAACAAATTAATTTTCCAAAGAAAGAAAGATGCACTTTCACTCTCTTGACTGGCGGATAAGAAACGAGAGGGGGATGCGGGCGAATTTTTAATCCTACTTAAAACCATGTGGCTTGAGAGAGAGAGCTTTCTCTTTTTCTATCTTTTCTCTTGTGTCTTTGTCTTCATGGTACGCTGAGATAAGATTATGCTTGACGTTTGGAGAAAGTAGAGAGTAGAGAGAGAGAAAATCTCTTGCTCTTGTCTCTTCTCTCAAGTCATGGAGGGCATGGGATGGGACACTATTGGGAGGCAATTTTAACTGTCTTAATTTTCACAAAATATTTTCATGTGGTTTCCTTTCTCCATCTTTTCTAATGATTAATTTTAGTTCTAAAATCATTTTAATACCATTTCCAATTTATTTTTCATTTCTATGTAAATACAGACAGAGAGAAAGCATAAAGATTGGAGAAAGCTTTTAAATAATAGATATGGTTATTTGAGCTCTAAATTGATTAATTTGTTTGATGTTTCATCCCAACAATATTCAAATTTATTTTTTTTACATTTGCCCAAACGTGATTTGTATTTTTAATTGGCATTACAAACAAAATCTTGTTTCGTTGACTCCAAAAAGAATATGAATATTTTTAGAGGAGTGATACATCAATAAAATATTTTCAAGTCTTTCTTATAAAGAAAGTGGTTGTTTGTACATATCAAAATTACTTCCTTCCCCTCTTAAGAAAGAGAAAGTGGAGGGGGGAGAGTGTCAGAAGACGTCAAGAATGATGAGATAGTAAAAGAATGGAGAGAATTGTAAGATGATTCTGATTTCATGTTGACATCAACATGAATAACGTCACTTTCTCCCCAAAATTTTCCCTTGTCTCATGTTACAAGACTGAGTTATATAGAACGGCATGTCTGATTGATTGGCAGAGAATATAATGAAAAGTTTTTTTGTATGAAAAGGCCAGAGAAAGTCTTTTTTGTGGAACAAAGGTAAGACTTTTTTTTTGAGGGAGAAGAAAAATCGGGGATACGGGTCTGGGTATTTAGAAGAGAAAACAAGAACCAAGACTATAGACAGACTCTGATTGGATAAAGATATATGTAACATGGAAAAAACTATAGAGTGTAACGTCTATTGTTACCAAAATTGGTTAACTCTACAAGCATAGAAATTTTGTAAATGAGACCAGGATGAAGAAAAGAGAAAGTGGAGTTTAGAGTGATTTAACTATGCTAAATGGGAAAACGAGAGAGAATAGAGAAAGTGAATTGGTAAATCGAATTTTAGACCAGAAAGAAAGTACATTGGCAACACACAATTGGAATACAGAAAGATAGACAAGAAGAAGAAGAAGTAAAAAGACTTTTATGTCTCAAACTCAAGCTGTAAATTTTTAATTTCTCCTCCTCCTCCTCCTTATTTCATTAAATTACAAATTATACAAGTCTTGGAAAGGAATAAAGGTGATAAATGCTTCTTTTCCATCAAAATACTTTTCATATGTGAAGAGAGATAAAAGTTGGGTACACGATTAAACTTTGAATTAAAACTAAAATTGTACTAATGCTATAAAGCCCAATTTGTAATTTGTAGCTTCATGAACATGATGCAAAAGTATGAGGGAGGAAGGAGGAAAGAGGGTGGAGGAAATTCAAGGAAATGATGATGGTGATGATGGGAAATGACGTACTAATGAGCTGAGTAATTCTTTATTCATTATTAGAGCCAGCAGGAGATTGTGGGGGGGGGGGAAGGAAGAGGAAGAGAAGGAGTAATTAAAAATAAGATGCTTATAAAAAAATTTAATTCCATGATTATTGAACTTACAAGACGAGCCAAGTAAGTAGCATATGGTCGACCTCGTGACAAAGACAAAAGAGAGAGAGAGAGAGACTGTCTACAATAAGGGGCTTAGCTTTTGACTTGTGAAAAATTAATTAGGAAATTCTTTTTGAGAGATGACAATTCACCAACTTTTATATCAAAAGCAAGAGAGAGAGAGAAAATAAAAAAAAACGATTTTGGGCAGCTGGATAATAATTTAATGATCCATAGGCTCAAAATTTCTTTTTAGACTGAGATCATATTTTCTATTTTCTCCCCCCCCCCCCTTCCAAATTTCCTTTCTCTTTTCGTCTTGTACGAGAGAGAGAGAGAGAGAGGAGGTAGAGATGGTCGTAACGTGGCTCATTTTTTTACATTACAAAAAAGAAATCATGTGAGACACTAACTACAAGTATAATACAGGCTAACACACATACAAATGTAAGTTCCCTTTCTACCACACACACAGAGACTAATAACGATGATGATGATCTCTTTTAACGACCGCTTTTATTCACTACGCTCATGTGTGTGTGTGTGTGTGTGTGCAGATTGAGTGTACATATATTTATGTAGTGTAGTTGCACTTTCTCCTTTTGTTTGTATCCCCATCTCACATTCTATACATTTTCTATTATAAGAGACCTTATACATTCAAAGCCTGTACAAGAGAGAGAGAGAGACTTTGCGGTCGAAATTTTATTACCAAAATCTTACGTTTCTCTCTCCCATACTGGAATCCCAAATTTGGAAATAGGATAGGGATAGAGAGAAGGCATGAAATTATGATACGTGGTGGCACTTGAAACAGAATTTTATTCCATGATTATGTCTCTAATGTATACACACACGCCTTGTATCTTCCACCACTATCCAGACACGAGAGAGAGAGAGAGAAAGTACACAATTCTATTGGATTGGGGAGAAATCCAAATATTATAGAGTTTGCTTGGGAACAAGTTGTGGATGGTGTAATGCAAAAGATGGGAATAGCTAAAAGTTTATATTTATGTCTTCCCCCTCCCCCCCCCCTCTCCCTTGTTTTCTGGTTGTAACCATTGAACAAAAATAAAAGTGTGTGTGGTCTCTTCTACGTGAGGGACTCCATGTTAGATTTTATACAGTTCACTTGTATAACAAGATAAAGGAGAGCTATAAGATAATCACAAAAAAAGAAAAGAGTTTGAGGCAATCAAAATAAATATACAAGTAGAATATTATATCCAAATATTTGTTTTTATCCATACAAAAATCCACAAGGCAACTTACTCACTCATACCTTACTTCCTACACGTGTTGCGTCTTTTCTTCGAACGTATTTTTTTCGAATGCCACTAAGCTGCACTATGTTCGAAACATTTTGTTCGAAT